>VMDR010024597.1:0-14935 GCA_007922815.1 Macrotus californicus | reverse complement strand
TTGTGAAGGACATGGTAATTATCTTGAAATACAGAAAGCCTCTCATAAAAGATGACCTTGTCTGGGTGCCCTCAGGGGAAAATCATTACTAGTGGGTAGAGGTTATAAGAAGATAGATTTTTCTCCAAGATATAGTAAGAGGAGGCAGCACATCTCTTCAGAGATGTCTGTGTGTGTTTGTATGGTTGGGGGTGGGGTAGTGACTATGAAATTAATAGTCTGGAGCATAAGCCTTTTATTGTTCTGGCAAGGATTCAGACTAAGTAGGAGAGAAACAAAATATTCTCATTCAGTAATGAGGGCTTTTATTGACTCCATGTTTCATAGAGAAAAACCCATTCTACCTAAACCATCCCTATGTTGCTCAAAAATATACACACATGTGTGCATGCACACACACACAAACACACCCCTAATATCTGTCCTTGGGAACTGATTCTATTTTAATAAATTCCTGACAAAAGGAACTGACAGCCTCAGCCTTCACAAAGGAATAAAAAAAGAAAACCTCAGAAGACAATTCCATATTCAGCTTCCCTGGAAATCCAACGCCCATCCTGTGCCTGTTTGTTCTGTTATTTTTGGCTGATGACCAACATTGGTGAGGACTTGGGGTGCTGAGACCATATCATTAAAATTTAAGTCATTTTATATCAGGAAGGGGCAAAGCCTCTAGGGGGAAAATCTCTTCCTTATGCAAAGGTAAGGTAACCTAGAAGAAAGTGGGGTGAAGATAGAAGTTTGGATGGACAGCCTTGAAAAATGAACTTAATATAAGAGAGGAAGAAATTCTTGAACCCAAAGACAGAGGATTCAGATTGAAAGATTAAAAAGTGGACACATAAAATCTCTTCACGTGTCTTTATGTTCCTTCATTTTTGACACTTCAGGCAACGTTCGCGTTTGCTGTAATTTTACTCCCTTCCTTCTGTGTAATAATTCTCTTGCAGAATAACTGAAAACCTTTAGAAAAAATTGTGTGTAGCCATACACACAGAGAAACTGGTAATGAGAAAATGAAAGAACAGAGGGGCAAGAGAGAGGGGGAAACCCTCCTGCTCCATCTGTACCTTCTAGAACAAGCCGCACTCTTATCAAAAGATGAAGTCTACTTCCCCAGTGTGAATCTGAGTTGGCTTTGTGATTTGCTTTGACCAAAGGAAATGTGGCGGAAATAATGTGTAATTTTCAAGGGTAGGTCTTAAGAGGCCTTGCAAGCTACATTTTCACCCCCTTGGAAAACTGTCTAGAGACCACCACATATGATGGCCAGTGCAGCCTAGTGAAGAAAGAATGGCCCTGTGGAGGTGAACTGAGGAGTCCCAGGCAACTGTCAGACATGAGAGGGAGGCCATTGTGCCCCTTCCAGCCAGTCAAGCTTTCCAGCTACAACTCCCTAGCCAGTGCTCAGAATGATAACAAAGAATGATTTGTTCTTGTTTTAAGCCATTAAACTTTGGGGAGACTTATCAAGCACCAGCCCATTTACTGGAGCATGAGCTTCAGATGATGCCCAGGGAAACTGGACAACCAGAGAAGCCGGAAATAGTAAGAGAGCTCCAGTGCTAGGGAGTACTCCAGACAAGGCAGAGACTCAAGAAAAGAGAAGAAATCTCTGCTTTTCTGTATGAATTGGAGAATGCAGCTCTCTGAAAGGAGAGAAAGTGACTCAGCAGACACCTAAGATATTAATGAAAGAAAGAACTTTCTATTAGAACCAAGAATGGAATGGGCTGCTTTAAGAGGTGTTGAGTTCTCCAACATCAGGAGTAGTCAAGAATAGGCAAGAGGGATGACTGAAGGACAGAATTGGAGCCCTATGCAGTCGGCTCTCTGAAGTCACCAACCATCTGAAACCTATTGGAGAAGATGAGAGTATATGCATAATTATGTCAATAAATCTGTCGGTATCTTGAAAAGAGGCTCCGGTTTTTCAAAAGCAGCAGAAAAGTGTATGTGAGTGAGGCAGTTCCTCTGCATGCATAGCATTACTTATAGCATTGCTTGTCAACACTCACCTGGCCTGGCTGGTCAGCGCACACAGACAACACAAGCACCAGAGGACTGTGAGAATGGATTACTGGAAAAACATCCAGCTCAAAAACACGAGGCCTCTCAGCAGGGATTACATTTTTTTTTTTTTTTTTTTTAGTCTCTTTTGGAGGCCAGGCCCTGTTGTTACCATTTAGTGAATTTGCAACATGATCGTAATGATGACAACAGCAATAATAATAACTGTAATAGGCAACACTTCAACTCCCTGTTGGCCTCTTGCTGCCTGCCACAGATCCAATGCTGAGATGAGCTGTCTCTCTTTTCCCTTCAGAAAACATTTGTGAAATGCCAAGGGCTGTGTTTGGCCCCATAGCAAAGTACTGCTTCCTTTCAGAAGCAAATAGACGATCCTTATAGGTTAAATTCCCTCATAAGAAAGTCTGCAGTTTTGATGTGTGCTCATTACACCACCTTTCACCAACATTCTATGGGAGAATTAAACCTTGTGGCATGCTTATCAAAGGTTGGCTGATTTTTCTTTAGAAGAAATTCAGGGAGGCTCCCACGACTGAATTTACTCATGCTGAATTCCATACCACCACCCTCACTGGGGCAGCAGGGCTTTGAAGTAGAAAACACTTGAAAAAGAAAAAATAGAAATTGCACCAACAAACTCTTTACAGTTTAGCAGCATGCATGAGAACCATATTCCAAAGCAAAGAAAAAGGAACCCAGAAAAAATATCTCCAAAGGAAAACAATGAGTGGCTGGTGAGAAGCCTGCACTCAAAACTCCTCAAGGGAATGAAACCTCAGAACATAAATGTAGGGTCTTCTCTTGAGAAATAGAGCCTGTTCAACCAGAGGACAGCATCTTTCCTCTTTCAATCTGAGAAACAATCAGACAAACAAAAGCATTGCTTCCTCACTCTGAAACCTACCCGAGAAAGAAGGCACATTATGGGAGCAACTGAAAGGCTAGTCCCGCCACTAGATGGCTGGGTAACCTTCATCAAACCTCTTTCCTTCCCACAACCTTGTAAAGTAAAAAGGTTCCTTTCAGATTTATGAATTGATGAAATCTGTACATCACATCCTCTCAACTTTATTCTGTTTTGCAAAGCATTCAAAGGGACACATACTGAATGAATCTAATTTTGTGATTAGAGATGGTCCATTTAGAGGATGAGGTTAACAAGGAAGTATGCCCCTTTCCCACAGAAGACATGTGTGGAACTAAACTATGAGCTGCTATCTCTACCTTTGTTACTGTTAAAGGAACTCTTCTATTTCATGCTGGAAGCTGAGATGTGGAGGAGCCAATGAGAACATGGCCAAGTTGTAGGGGTCAGGTGAGGACTGTTAGGTAACAATGGCCCAGTGAAAGGGCACCAAGCTTGGGGTATGACATATAAATTAGGGTATTCCAGAATCAGATGCAGCACCCATTTCTTAATATGATTAAGAAATATTCACATTTGTGTTCCTTACTGGGAAAGGCTATATGGAATTATTCAGGTTCCTCCAGAGCCCAATAAATTGGAATTTGGCAAGGAAAGGGGGTTAGTATCGTGTCAGGACTGTTATAACTTAGAGTCAGGCCTGGAGAGTTAGCCCATAGGGAGAGGCATACCAGAGATCAGCCCAAGTGAGATATACCAGCCAGTGTGATGGCAATGATGATGACTTGGGTGCCTTGAAGACCTGGATTTTATTCTAGCTCTGTTGTATAAACACACATCTCTGAGCATCGTTTCTGCAACTGCAAAATGAGAATAATCCTAATCCTGTTTATCTCATGGGATAGATAATGCTTTAAAGTTGACATAAGAACATGAGTAGGAAAATACATTGTCAAATAGTTTTATAGAATAATACTTATTAGACATGACTATAAAGACTTGTGGAAAAAGAGAAGTTCACTTCTTGAATGAAATTTCAAACATAGATTAACACCACTTGCAAAAAAATTTCAAGTTGGGGTTCCAGCCAAGATGGAGGCATAGGTATAATGCTTTGCTTCCTCATACAACCAAAAGAATGATAACAACCAATTTAAAAACAATAAACAACCAGAACTGCCAGAATAGCAATCTGCATGAAACTCTGATAACCAAGGAGTTAAAGATACATTCATCCAGACAGGTAGGTGGGGCAGAGATGGGCAGCCAGGGGGAGAAGACCAGCAGCAAGGTGGCGGACTGGGCAGACAAGAAGGGGCTGGCTCACCAGGAAACTAAAGACTCAAAACCTAGCTGTAAATACTGTGGGGATTGCAAAGGTGGGAGAAACTCCCAGTTCCACAGGAGAGTTCATTGGAAAGTGGGGTTAGAGTGGAGTGAGCGAGAGGCATTGTTCCCTCTCTGACCCCTCCCCCACAGACAATGCCACAATGCAGCAAAGAGGGTTGCCCTGCTCTGGCAAATACCTAAGGTCTCGCCCCCTGACAACTTTACAGGTATCCCATAACAAAGAAATATGGCCCAAACAAAAGAACAGATCAAAACTCCAGAAAAAGAACTAAGGGACAAGGAGATAGACAACCTATCTGATGCAGACTTCAAAACACTGATAATCAGAATGCTCACAGAATTGACTGAGCTCAGTCACAAAATGAAGGAAGAAATGAAGGCTACACAAAGTGAAATAAAGCAAAATATACAGGGAACCAAGAGTGAAGAAAAGGAAACCGGGGTTCAAATCAACAATTTGGAACAAAAAGAAGAAATAAAAATTCACCCAGAACAAAATGAAGAAACAAGAATTCAAAAAAATGAGGAGAGGTTTTGGAAACTCTGGGACAACTTTAAGTGCTCCAACATCCAAATCATGAGGGTGCCAGAAGGAGAAAAGGAAGAGCAAGAAATTGAAAACTTATTTGAACAAATAATGAAGGAAAACTTCCCCAATCTGGTGAAGGAAATAGACTTCTAGGAAGTCCAGGAAGCCCAGAGAGTTCCAAAGAAATTGTACCCAATGAGGAATACAGAAAGGTGGTTCACAATTAAATTACCCAAGATTAAAGATAAGGAGAGAATCTTAAAAACAGCAAGAGGGAAGAAGAGAGTTACTTACAAAGGATTTCCCATAAGACTATCAGCCGATTTCTCAAAGGAAACCTTACAGGCAAGAAGGGGCTGGAAAGAAGTATTCAAAGTCGTGAAAGACGAGGACTTACATCCAAGATTACTCTATCCAGCAAAGCTGTCATTTAGAATGGAAGGGCAGATAAAATACTTCCCAGATAAGGTCAAGTTCAAGGAGTTCATCATCACCAAGCCCTTATTATATGAAATGTTAAAGGGACTTACCTAAGAAATAGAAGACCAAAGACTATGAACAATGAAATGACAATAAACTCATAACTATCAACAACTGACCCTTAAAAACAAAAACTGAGTAAACAACTACAACAGGAACAGAATCACAGAAATAGAGATCACATGGAGGGTTATCAATGGGAAGGGGAAAGGAGAGAATGGGGGAAAAGAAATAAGAAGCATAATTGGTAGGCATAAAATAGACAGGGGTAGGTTAAGAATAGTATAAGAAATAGAGAAGCCAAAGGACTTGTATGTACAATCCATGGACATGAACTAAGGAGGGAAATGCTGGAGGGTGAGGGGGTGCAGGGTAGAAGAGGGTAAAGTGGAGAAAAAATTTGGACAACTGTAATAGCATAATCAATAAAATATACTTAAAAATAATATTATGGATAGAATAATTTTTTTAAAATTTTCAAATATACTGAATCCTTCCTCCCCCAAAACACACACACCAAGCACAGTACTCCCCAATCTACAAAAGTAGAATCTTAGATCTAAAGATAAAGGACTCTTGATGAAATCACTTAACTAACAATCATTATCTAAAACCCTTTACCCTTCATGGGTGCATTCAGGTAATGGGGTAGGAGATGCATGCAAAAGCTTACTGTCTTTAACCAAGCACTGACTGGGGAAAGCATCACAGTCCCTGACAAAGATACATTTTCTCTGGCTTTCAAACTCCTAATCATCTGTGGGGAAGGGTGAGTGGAGAAGGAAACTGGGTTACTAAAAAATTCCCAGCTGAAAGGAAAACTTGAGCCATAGTTTTCTAGATCCTCAGCAGACCCAATCTTGAGATCCAAAAGAAAAATTCTTTTCTTTAATAAGAATCCCTCAACCTATTCAATTCACTACCACCTTTTGAGTGCGCACCCTGTTACCTCTCTTGGGATAGAGAGAATTTTGTAGAGAGAAGTAGCAGAATTTTTTTCAGCTTTATTGAGGTATAATTGACAAATAAAATTATGAGATATTGAAAGTGTACAATGTGATGATTTGATACATGAAGTGTGTCTGGAAAAAGTCCAGCCACTGTTAATATAACAAGAACAGTTTGCATGACATTGACGTAACTTGGCAGTCAAGTAGAGTGGACTGGAATATGCATGTGTGAAAAATGATGATCTCACTGTACTAGTCAGTGGGGGTGGTAGACACCATTGAGTGAGCATGTGTACTGTGTGGCCATCACCTTCAAAATGACTGAATATAGTAATGAATCTTCATCAAATTTTCATTAAACTTGAACACTCCTTCACGTAAACTATTCAGATGATTCAGAAGGCTGTAGCTATGGGCAACTGGTGATTGTCAGCTACATCATGACAACATGCCCACTTACACACCACATTTGTACAGAGTATTTTGGTAAAACATCAAATCACCCAGATGACTCAGCCCTTATATATATCAACATACATATGTGTGTGTGTGTATATATATATATATACACACACACACACACACACACATATACATCACATATGCAATGTGTCTGTGTGTGTGTGTGTGTGTGTGTGTGTGTATAAAATCTTGACACTTAGGTTGTTTTAATACCTTGGCTTTTGTGAATAATACTGCAATAAACATGAGAGTACAAATATTTCCTCAAGATAATGATTTTGTTTCCTTTGGATATATTCCCAGATGTAGGATTTCTGGATCATACGGTCGTTCTATTATTAATTTCTTGAGGAATCTCCACGCTGTTTCCATAGTGACTCTACCAGTTCACACACCAAGAAATAGTACACAAGGGATCCTTTTTCTCCTACTTTCACCAGCATTTGTTATCTTTTATCTTTTTATATAAAGAGTAGAATTTGAAGAAGACCTCTAGAGAGGGCACATAGTGCCTTATCTTGCCAGTCAGCTAAGAATCCACTTGAAAAATCCAGTTCTCTTTAAGGAGGGTTGATTAGTCATGAGACCTGAAGGGCAGCCTAAGAGAAAAGACTCTTGCATAATAAGGCATAATTTATGGACACAGATTTTAAGTGTACAGATACATTTTATCTAGTACTAGTTTCTTTTGGCCTGTAGAACTTTCCTTAACAATCATCATAGTGCACATCTGCTAGTGAAGAGGTCTCTCAGCTTTCATTGTCTCCATTTTGATGACATTTTAAAAATACTTTCTCTGGATATGGATTTCTAGATTGATAGGTTACCCCTTTTCCTACCACCACATCAAATATGTTGTTCCAATTTTCTCTGGTTTAAATTGTTTCTGATGAGAAATCCATGAAATTATTATAGTTTTGGTCATTCTTGTGTGTGTGTTTTTGTTTTGTTTTGTTTTTTGGTAATATGTATCCCCACCCACTGGCTGCTTGACTTTTTTCATTATCATTTGTCTAACACATCTTGATTTACAACAGTTTGATTATAATAAGCTGTGGTGGTGTGGTGGTGGTAGGTGGGGGTTGTGCGTCCTGCTTGAAGTGCACTGAGCTTCGTATATCTGTGGATTTATATTTTTTCATGTTATGAAAAAATTTCTAACTATTATTTCTATAAATATTTCCTATGCCCCAATCTCTCTTTTGTCTCTTCCTGGTGTTTCAATTATATACACACTCAACCCTTAATATACCGAAGGACAATTATCCCTGAGACTTTTTCTCCCAGAACTTCATCTTTGTGTTTTTATTTATATAGTCTCTGTCTTCAAGTCTATCAATCTTTCTTATGAATTGTCTAATATACAGGGTCCAGCAGAAGTAAGGCCTGCTGTTTGAGTGTGGTTGGTAGGGTAATAACACGGATGTAATAATCTATAGTTTTAATTTGAACATTTCACCTAAAATGTTATATGGTGTGTTTGAGTGCGATGTTGTTAGTCATAGAATTACATGCTTATGATTTTGTAATAAAAAGGGGGCATTATTTGTGACCCTGCATGTTATACTCACCTCATGATTTTTTATTTCAAATATTTTATTTTTTAATTTTAGAATTTCCATTTTGTTTTAAGATTTTCTTTCTTTTTTAAGATTCACTATCCACTCATTATCTTATGTTTTGCTTTAAATTACTGAATAAAATTATAATAGCTGTTCTAAAATTCTTGTTTGCAAATTTTATCATCTTCCTCATTTCTTTGTTTTTATTTTTTCTGTTTTTTTATTTTGGTTATAGATTACATATTTATTCTTATTTGCATATCTAATAAGTTTGATTACATGGTTGACATATAGTTACTACATTTTTTAGTGATTTTTCTCTTCTTTCAGATTTAAGCTTAGTGTTTTCTTCAGCAGGCATTTAATTTGCTTACAGATTAATATAGTCCTTTCAAGATTTGTTTAGATACTTTTAAAAAGATGGTCTAGAATAACTATTACCCTAGGATTTAGGCTAATTCTATTCCTAAAGTATTGCCTTTGTATGAGTTTTATTGAATTTATGAGATGTTCAGCAAAGTCCCTCTACTCAGGCTAGTCAGAATGCAAACATCTCTCACACCTATTGAAACTCTGGTATTTGTTCAGCTCACAGTTCCCAGCAGTTGTTTCCCTCTGACGGATGTTTTCAGTTTAGCGTCATGCAGTCTTTCTCTGCCCATACACAGATTAGTATTTAGCCATAGACTCAAGGAGCTTCCTAAGCAGATATTGAGAGTTTCTGTACATAGCTCGTCTCCTTCTTTCTCTGTCCAAACATTTCTAGCTGCATCAGTTGCCCTGAATTCTGATCTCTATCCTTTTAGCTCTGTGAGGCAGCTGCACTCTGGTTTGGCTCCCTTCTCTGTAATAAAGTCTGGGAAGTACCTTCAGACAGAAAGCCATGGTAATTATGGGGATTGATTATCCTGTTTGTTTTCATCTCTCAGAGATCACAGTCCTGTACTGCCTTTGGTTCAACATAAAAAAACTGTTATTTTATATAATTTGTCTAGGTTTATAGTTTTTTACTACAAGAGTACTAATGTGACATCTGTTTCTCTATCAGGACAGGAAGCTGAAGTTCCAACAAACAGAACATGTGTCTACTTGATACCAAGTGCTGTGTTAGTCTTTGACCGTTTACAGATAAACAGCACTTCCCAGATCTCGTGACTTGGTAGGAAAGACAATCACATGAGTAAGTTCAATTATCTCAGAGAAGCTTTAGTAGAGGAATGTACCGAGTGTTATAGAAGTTAGGAGTAGGAAATATTTAACTATCTGAGAAAGTAAGGGAAGGCTTTCCAAAGGATATGGCATTTAAGCAAAGAATTTATATTTTGCAAGTTGGAGATTGGAAAGACACATTAAGCAAATAAACAAAGAATAAGGTGGGTAGGTATAGTTAGAAGCAGTAGAAGGCTGTTGTATGCATTGTACAAGAGTGAAGAAAAACTGTTACTATGTGGAACCAGAAAAATAAGGTTATGGAAGTCCGTGAGTGCCCTATTCAATACATTGGCCTATCCTCTACAGGAACCCACAGCATCATGATGGTTCAAAACAAGGTGTCTGTGAGACCTTGTCCATAACTTACCAGCTGAGATATTAGGGAAGTTTATTATAAATATCAGGGTTTTTCTTTTCATTTCATTTTAAAAACAAAATAATGTCACACCTTCTTATTACCCTAATGGTGGTTAATTTAGTTAATGCCTGTAAAGCCCTCAGCTCAGTGTCTGGCATTTAAGTGTTCAAAAATAGTACCTATGCACCCCAATGTTCATAGCAGCACAATTTACAATAGCTGAGTGTCAGAAGCGACCTAAGTCCCCTTCAGTAAATGAAATGATAAAAAAAAAAAAAAAACCTCTGGTGCATTTACATGATGGAATCCTATGCAGCAGAAATAAAGAAGGAGCTCCTACCCTTTATGACAGCATGGATGGATCTGGAGAGCATTATGCTAAGTGAAATCAGCCAGGTGGTGAAAGACAAATACTATATGATCTCATCTATAAGTAGCACCTAATCAACAAAATAAACAAGCAAGCAAAATATAACCAGAGACATTGAAATTAAGAACAAAATGACAGTAACCAGAGGGGAAGAGGGAGGAGATAATGGCAGGGGGTGGGGGTAGGGGGAAGGGTTGTCAGGAACATGTATAAAGGACACATGGACAAAACCAAAGGAGGGTAGGCTCAAGGTTGGGAAGTGGGGATGGCTGGGGGTTGAGGGGAGTGGTGAGGGGAAAATGGAGACAACTGTACTTGAACAACAATAAAAAATGTGGAAAAAAATAGTAGCTGCTTATGTTATTTCTGTGAGTAAATGAAGCCAGACTTTGTTTGTGAGGTTGTTTATTTCATGAATAAGTATGTATTTTTAGTGGGAAAATGCTGTTGGATGAATAAGGGATTAGTTATACGTAGGAGAAGGATTAGAGAAGCCCCAGGATGAACAGAATAGAGTGACTGGAAGGTATGCTCAATTGAGTCCAAGAAGGACCATTCTCTGTGGGTAGAAACAGGGCATGATCAGGGTCTTCAGCTGTGGCCCACTGCTTTGACCCTGTCGGAGTGTGTTTTACCTGCATTTGTCCTAGACCAGAAGTGCCCAGTGATATAAGTAATCCTTAGACACTGAGGCTTCATTGCCAGGACTGAGAGGTTCATGCATTTGTTTAAAAGCACTACCAAAATTGTGAGCATTTTTGCTATTTGCGAAGGATTATATTTTTCAAAATGGCCACAGCAGTATCTCTGATCTCACATGTTCTTTTCCCAATACAGTGTTGACACAGTACCCATTAAGTCTGGATGGGCTTGTTACTGGAGCTTAAATGAATTATTTGACTTCTGAGCCCAGGTCATAAAAAGCAACACAGGGAATACTTGGTCCTGTTGAGGCACTTTTGGAACTCAGTCACCACGCTATGAGAAAACAGAGACCACATAGAGAGGCCATATGTAGGTTTTGTGGATGACAGCCCTAGCTGAGGTCCTACTGTCAGTATCAACCTCTAGACATGTGGGTGCCTGAGGTGTCCAATGATTCTTGGCCCCAGGCTTCAAGCACTCCACCTCTACCATAGCGAGCAGAGATGGGCTGTCCTTTCCAGTCCCTGCTCAACTGCTGACTTAGGAGCCAAACAAACCAGGGTTATTGTTTTAAACCACATGATTTGAAGTGATTTGTTCATCAGTAATAGGTAACTGGAATATTATTTTATATTTTCTCCTTTTAATGGTTACTAAAAGTACAACTACTAGCATTTTCAGGTCCTCAATTTTTAAAATGTATTAAAAAAGAGCCCCGCATTTACAAAAAGAAAATATGAAAACCCACTGAACTAGGAATTTTAATTGATGAAAAGAAAGTATAGCAGAAGCCATCGTACCAATGATACTGGTTTGTTTTTCCTGATAAAAGATTATTCTCTGCCTATAAAAAACTGAAAAGGGTTTCCTGAAGTTGGATCTATCTCCCGTAGCAATTATTATGACAATGTATTTTCCTCTTGCTCATGATAATGCATTTATTTTCTACCAAGGCATAATTTGTTTTTTTAAAAACAAAAACATTACGCCTCTCTTGATGTCAACAAAACCAGGTAAGCTTAAGTAATTGGGAAAGCAGGCATCTCTTAAAATAATTTCTGCCCAATTATGTCCTTTCCTTTGTGCCTCACAGTTTTTTTCCACCCAGCTCTTTGCCTACATTCTCAAATGTGGTCACACAGTTGTCAAGAATAACTGAAGATTAAGCTTTGCAAGGAAAGAATGAGAACATTGGAGCTACAGACACATCTAGTGGGTTGTTCTCTTCTCTTTGAGGTTAACTCAGGAGGGAAAGCTCTGCTCCTCATGGTTTAAGGTAACGGCAGATCTCCCAGCAGCCTGGCTGGTAAGGCCTTACAAATGGGAAAAGACCATGTAAGCAACTGAGATATTACAGACAGACACAGTGAATTTCTTTTCCAAATGAACACCAGGACATACTGATTCAATAGACAGAGAGACAATGGGGCAAAACATTTAAATCTAAGGCCTGTGTTCTATTGCTCTGATACAGAAGGGTGGAGGAAAAAGATTCAATAGTAGCCCAACTGTTCTGATCCATTTAGGAACATCCTACTCCATTCTAATATACAGCCTATACCCATCAAACCAGCTAGTTTTTTTTTTTTTAATGTATTCTTTCATTTCTACCCAAATACCAACACACTTTCTTGTGAAACCCAGGATTTTTAAATCTATTTGTTTTTTTTCTTATATCAAATGAATTCTTCTTATATTTGTATGTCACTTAAGCATTTTGCATTCATGCCATAGAAATTATTAATGAATTCCTCCAATTGGTTGCTGCACAAAGACTTGGAGTGGTTCCCTGACAGGGAGACAAGATACTTAATAAGTGTTTGTTGATTGATCATTAAAACTGGGAAGTAATGGTTTGCTGTCATGTTTTAAAACAACTGATAAGAATAAATGGCATAAGACAAGGCTAATCTTTTAGGATATTTAAGAACCAAATAATCTAAGAAATTCACCCCAGAAAAGGCCCAGGGGTATAAGATATACAATTTTTATTATAATTTCAGAGAGAGCATGGATTCAGGTTAAGAATTGATGTCTAATGCATGGAGCATGAGCTAACTGATCTGGATTCAGAATGAACATTTGTTCATTCTCTACTTGATTGATTTCTGCTCTTGTTTTTATTCATTCTTTCACTTAATTTAAATGTCTCATCTTTTTGTGGTTTTTGATTTGTAAGCTAAGTCATTTATCTGATTTATATTATTTTCAAATATAATCATTTTAACATTATACATCTTCCCTTAGGTACTGCTTTAACTACATCCACAAATTTTGATATGTTGGGTTTTATTTGCATTTGGTTTAAAATATTTTCTCATTCTTGGGTTTTTTTTTTCTCAAGAGTTACTTAAAATTGTGTTGCTTATTTTTCAGACCTCTCTTTTGAATTCTAATTTAATTCTATACCATTAGAGGACTCAGTATTTATGATTGTACAAGTAATCTTTTAAAACTTACTGATTTTGGACTTCCGGCCAAGATGGAGGCATAGGTAGACACACTGTGCCTCCTCGCACAACCAAAAGAAGGACAACAACAAATTTTAAAACAAAAAACAACCTGAACTGACAGAAAATCGAACCGTATGGAAGTCTGACAACCAAGAAATTAAGAAACATACATCCAGACCGGCAGGAGGAGCGGAGAGGACTTGCACGGTGGGGCAGTGGCTGGTGGATCCGGGAAAGGCGCGGCTGGCCGGAAGAAGTGGCGGCTGCGGACCGGGCGTCCCACTCCCTCTTGAGGACAAACCGGGAGGAACAACTAGGGAGCGAGATGGATCCCGCAACCCAGAGTTCTAGCTCGGGGAAAAAAAGCCTCAAAGCCTCTGATTGAAAATTCCTGTGGGGGTTGAGGCCACAGCAGCGGGAGAAACTCCCAGCCTCACAGGAGAGCTCATTGGAGAGACCCACAGGGTCCAGGAGCGTACATAAGCCCTCCCACCGGGAATTGGCACCAGAACCAGCACCAGAGGGGCCCAATTTGACTGTGGGTGGCACGGAGGGTCACTGAGGGCCGGCAGAGAGCGGAGCAACTGCCATTGTTCCCTCTTGGTCCCCTCCCCCACAAACAGTGTCACTACACAGTGACGTGGCTGCCCGGTCCTGGTGAACACCTAAGGCTCTGCCCCTTACTACGTAACAGGCGTGCCAAGACAACAAAAATGGCCCAAATGAAAGAACAGATCAAAGCTCCAGAAAAAATACAACTAAGTGACCAAGAGATAGCTAACCTATCAGATGCACAATTCAAAACACTGGTAATCAGGATGCTCACAGACTTGGTTGAATTTGGTCACAAATTAGATGAACAAATGAAGGCGACCATAAGGGAAATGAAGAAAAATGTACAGGGAACCAATAGTGATGGGAAGAAAAATGGGACTCAAATCGATGGTGTAGACCAGAAGAAAGAAAGAAACATTAAAGCACAACACAATGAAGAAACAAGAATTCAAAAAAATGAGGAGAAGCTTAGGAACCTCCAGGATGTCTTTAAACGTTCCAATATCCGAATCATAGGGGTGCCAGAAGGAGAAGAGGAACAGAAAGGAACTGAAAACTTATTTGAACAAATAATGAAGAAGAACTTCCCTACTTTGGCCAAGGAAATAGACTTCCAGGGAGTCCAGGAAGCTCAGAGAGTCCCAAACAAGTTGGACCCAAGGAGGAATACACCAAGGCACATCATAATTACATTTCCTAAGATGAAAGATAAAGAGAGAATCTTAAAAGCAGCAAGAGAAAAGGAGACAGTAACCTACAAAGGAGTGCCCATCAGACTGTCAGCTGATTTCTCAAAAGAAACCTTACAGGCAAGAAGGGGTTGGCAAGAAGTATTTCAAGCCATGAAAGGTAAGGACCTACATCCAAAATTACTCTATCCAGCAAAGCTTTCATTTAGAATGGAAGGGCAGATAAAGTGCTTCCCAGATAAGGTCAAGTTCAAGGAGTTCATCATCATCAAGCCCTTATTATATGAAATGTTAAAGGGACTTATCTAAGAAAAAGAAGATCAAAATAGGAACAGTAAAATGACAACAAACTCACAGCTATTAATAACTGAACCTAAAACAGAAACAAAAACAAACTAAGCAAACAACTAGAACAGGAACAGAA
>VMDR010024596.1:0-14932 GCA_007922815.1 Macrotus californicus | reverse complement strand
TGATTAAAATTGCTCCACCGAGGAATTGTCTATTATTGTTTGCCACAAACTGCCAGCTTTAGAAATTACAAGACATCATAAATCTCTTCTATTGCTCCTTTCACCCTGCTTTACCCTATTCCGACGGCTACTAGGAATAACATCAAAGAATCTTCTTCCTAGTGGACCATGAAATTAAAGCTCAGCAAACTGAAACAGCCAGTGGGTTTCTTTGATGAGTATGGTCCAATCTGTGAAGGTACTAAAGAATGCAATGGGAAAATCTAAAGTCTTTAGGAAAATGTTTTAGTCTTGATATCAGGAGAGCCTCATGCTCGGTAGAGGCAGCCAAATGTACTCAGAGTAAAGCCTTAGGATTTTGAGCAGGTTACTCAGAGAGTAGATGAAGACTATAAAGAGGAAATTTACTGTTTGTCATAAACATAATTTTTAGACAATAAAAATGGCTCCTTTCCAGAAGAAGAAAAGAAGAGATGAGGAAAATCTTTTAAATATGGCATCCCTACCTGTCCTAGTCATAGGGAAATCTCTTTTCTTAAATAGTCCCTTGAAACTTAGGACTTGGAACTTTTGGTAGTGATGTGTAAGATCACGATATCACATATTATTTTTCTTTCACCACTTCAATTTTACAACAATAGGAAAATGGTTTACAATTTATTATTTATTGAGGTCTCATTATAGCCAAGCCCTGACTTAATCACTGTATGTATATATATTTATTTAATTTTACAACAGCCCTCTGATATAGGCATGCAATTACCCTTGCATGAAGCACAGGAGGATTAAGTAATTAGTCTATCATCACATAGCAAACATATGACCAAACCAATATTTACCCCAAGGTGCTCTGACTCCAGGGTTTTTACTCTTAATCACTATACAGCACCTATTAATCCCCTGCTACATACTAGGCTATGTCAAATGTCAAAGATCCACAGATGCACAGATGTAACATCTGCCATTTAGGATATGCAGTCTCATAGCAGGAGAGAGTACATAATTGTTAAGGTGTGATAAAATGTAAAATATGCTATCATATTTTAGAGGAGAGAGAAAAGCATGATCATAGCAATACATGTTTGGTTAGATGAGGCTATAAAGGAGAGAGCAATTAATTCTACCTATAGAAGTAGAGACACAGTGAAGCAAATCTTGAGCTAACCATTGAAATGTCTCATAAGATAGGTATGCCCTTAGTAAGAGGCTATAACATTTATTAAATGTATCCTTATGCTACATATTATTTTAAGTACTTCACATGAAATAGCTCATTTAGTACCCATAAAAAACTATGTGAATTAAGAACCATTTGCCCACTTTACAGGTAGAGGATTTGAGGTACAGAATGTAAGAGTAATTTGACCAGAGTACAAAGGGGTGGGGCCGAGATTGAGACCCAAGAGATTTGATATCGGAATCTCAGCAGTTAAATACTATCTTCCTAATTACATTTTTAGCACAAAGAGCCCATATAGTGACTGCAATACACTGAGTATTCCTGTGACCGCAAAGAGATTAGGCAGAAGGACAGATCGAATCTAAAATGTTCGTTCTCCTTCATGCCAGAATCCATTTTGAAACAGCCTAAAACAGAATTGAGAGACAATATAAATTACTGTTGTCCTATAACATATTATAGTAGAACTGAGAGGCAGCCAGTAACAATCCTACATAGCCATAAATAAATAAAGCATGAGGAAGATAATATTTATAAAAGGTCTTATAGCTAATAGATCCAGGGTTCGAATCCAGGCCCATACTAAAAACATACACACACACAAATTATACTGCACTGTTAGTTATTCAGAAGGCTGAACACTGAAAGAATAAAACAAAGTCCAGAACTGTTTCCCAGAAGTTATCAATATCTATGCTTAAAATCATTGAGAACTGAGGCAGTACTGGTCACATTGGAGCATGAAGTTATGGTGCACTCTACCTCCCTGAGAAATACCTAGCAGGGACAACTCAGCATCTCAGTTCCTTCATGATCATCCAGGTAACTGATTGGATAAACCATTGAAGTAAATTATTACAATGATGTCACAGATGTATCACTAATAATTCACAAATACTCTAGGTTCAAGGCTGTTTACATATTTTGACTAAAAGCAGTGTCATCTTACCACTAAAAACCTCTGGAATCAAGATATATAAAGTCTAGTTACATTGTTTACTTTAAATAGGCCAGACCCCAAGCTATATTGTGGCAGTGGTAAATTAAGAATAAAAATTGGGAAATAAGTTAATTAAAGAGAAATAAAATGAGACTAAAGATGGCAAAATAAATTAGTATTACAGAATTTCCTTTCATCAAAACATAGATAGAATTCTCTTTTTAATATGTGCAGCAATTAAACAAGGGAAGACATCTTACCACAAATGGTTGTAATCGTGGCCATAGGCAGAATGGTAAAGCCGGGCCACGCCATATCTCAGCACTCTCACACCCGCTTTCAGAAGCAATACTAAAGCAAAAGGTCTGATGGACAAAATTCTGAGCATTTTAATGAATACCCTCCAGTTTGTAGAAATATAGTCCACAGGATAAAATAGGAAATTCTAAATAAATAAGGCAAGTTCCTTAGTATTAGAAGCCCCTATCTGTTACAAAAAGCATCTTAATATTAAAAGGAATGATAACTAGGGCTTGCCAGATTCCAGGGACCGGTTTGTAGTGGTATGCCCTCATGAAGCACTGCTTGGAGTGACATCCAATAGGAGTTCAGAAGAGAGCAGATGCCAGGTATTCAGTCAGCCGAGTGCTTTTTTTCCCCTCACTCACATGCCCTGACACTATAGAATGGGATCTTCCTAGCAACTCTGAGCCCTACTTCCTATAGCTTAAAAGAAAGACTGGAGCACTGGTTGGTGTGGCTCAGAGGTTGAGTGCCTGCCTGCAAATCAAAAGATCTCTGGTTCATATTCCCAGTCAGGGAACATGCCTGGGCTGCTGGCCAGGTACCCAGTAGGGGATGTGTAAGAGCCAATCACACATTGATGCTTCCCTTCCTCTCTTTTTTCCTTCCTTCTCCTCTCTAAAAAATAAATAAATAAAGTATTTTGTTAAAAAAGAAAGAAAGATTGTAAATTGATCACAACTCAAATTTTATCAGAGCACCTAGATAGTCTAGAATCAGGAGTCAGGTTAAACAAAAGCAAACGAAAATAAATGTCATTCCAATTATACATATGTGGCACCAAAAATAAAAATAAAATGGCACATGAAGGAAAAGTGAAGAACATGTCTGGAAAAACTAAGGAAGAAAAGTAGATTTTCTTTTTCAATTGCCTCATTAGATAATTGCTCAAAAACATAAATGTAAGAATAAGATTTCAAGAAAGAAAAAGATAATAAAATGTGGACGACTAAGGTAAATTGTGGACTAAGGGAAAATACTGAGAAAAAACAAAGCATTATTTCCTACCTAATAAGTAATGTAGAAAGGAGAAGAAACAATAGACATTTCTAAAAATTAAATCGATAATACAGCAAATAAGTAATGGTAATTCCGGTGATTGCAAAGACAAAAAATAAATAAAATGATAATTATTTGAAAAATGACTTTTGCTAGGATAGACAGACTAAGGAGGACTCAACATGGAGATAATTATTATACTTTAAATAAAAGATTACTAAGACACCTAACAGCAAAAGTGATCAGAGATGCCAATTGAGGCAAGGGGGAATTGAACCTGAAAGATATAAGGTAAAAAATGCAGCAGTTAAAATTACATATGTTGATTTCAAGATAAATTCTGGTAAATTATTGAAATGCAAGGATAAAGTACTGGTGAGGGAAAGAAGTATAAAAAAAGTGTTAATCATTTCACCTCTCATAGAAACAATTCAAGGCATAAGATTAAAAAAATAATCACTTATTAGTGATTTTTATAATCCTTTTTTTTAACTATATTTCATTGATTATGCTATTACAGTTGTCCCAATTTTTTCTACTTTTTATTCCCCTCAGCCCTGTACATGCCACCTTCTAGCCTTCTATTCCTTAGTTCATGTCCACGAGTTGTACATATAAGGTCTTTGGCTTCTCCATTTCCTATACTACTCTTAACCTCCCCCTGTTTATTTTTTGCCTATAAATTATACTTATTCCTTGTACCTTTCTGCCCCATTCTCTCCCTACCCCTCTCCACTGATAACCCTCCATGTGATCTCCATTTCTGTGATTCTGTTCCTGTTTTAGTTGTTTCCTTAATTTTTGTGTTTGTTTTTTAGGTTCAGTTGTTGATAGCTGTGAGTTTATTGTCATTTTACTATTCATAGTTTTTGATCTTCTCCATTTCTTAGATGAGTCCCTTTAACATTTCATACAATAAAGGCTTAGTGATGATGAACTCCCTTAGCTTGGTCTTATTGGGAAGCACTTTAACTGCCCTTCCATTCTAAATGATAACTTTGCTGGATAGAGTAATCTTGGATATAGGGCCTTGCCTTTCATAACTTGGAATACTTCCTTCCAGGCCCTTCTTGCCTGTAAGGTTTCTTTTGAGAAATCAGCTGATAGTCTTATGGGCACTCCTTTGTATGTAACTCTCTCCTTTCCTCTTGCTGCTTTTAAGATTCTCTCCTTATCTTTCGTTTTGGGTAACTAAATGATGATGTGCCTTGGTGTGTTTCTTCTTGGATCCGACTTCTTTCGGACTCTCTGAGCTTCCTGGACTTCCTAGAAGTCTATTTCCTTTACCAGATTAGGGAAGTTCTCCTTCAATATGTTTTCAAATAAATTTCCAATTTCTTGGTCTTCCTCTTCTCCTTCTGGCACCCCTATGATTTGGATGTTGGAATGTTTAAAGTTGTCCCAGAGGTTCCTCAGCCTCTCCTCTTTTTTTTTTTCTTGTTTCTTTATTCTGTTCCAGTTGGATGTTTATTTCTTCCTTTTATTCCAAATCATTGATTGGAGTCCTGGTTTCCTTCCTTCACTGTTGGTTCCTAGTATATTTTACATTATTTCACTTTGTAATGACTTCATTTCTTCCTTCATTTTGAAACTTAACTCAATCATCTCTGTGAGCATACTAATTACCAGTGTTTTGAACTCTGCATCTGATACATTGTCTATCTCCTAGTCACTTAGTTCTGTTTCTAGAACTTTGATCTGTTTTTTCATTTGGGCCATATTTCTTTGTCTCAGCACACCTGTTTCATTATAAGCGGCAGAGCCTTAGGTATTCGCCAGGGTGAGGCAACCCTCTTCACTGCTTTGTGGTGCTGTCTGTAGGGGAGGGGTCAGAGAGGGAACCGCCTTAGGTATTCGCCAGGGTGAGGCAACCCTCTTCACTGCTTTGTGGTGCTGTCTGTAGGGGAGGGGTCAGAGAGGGAACCATGCCGCTTGCTTGGCTCTCACCCCACTTTCTATCACTTCCTTTACTTTCCACAAGCTGATTGTGCTGTTTCAGGTGCTGTTTCTCAGGTGGATGGGTTTATGTACTTTCTAGGACCCCATGGGCCTCTCCAACTGACTCTCCTGTGAGACTGGGAGTTTCTCTCACTGCCAACCCCCACAGATTTTTACCGCCAGAGGTTTTGAATCTTTAGCTTCCCCACACTGAAATGTCCTGATCTATCCTATGTTCTCTGATCTGTTCGCTGATCTGTCCTCTGCAGTCATTCCTCCAAGCTTATCTGCAAGTGAATATGGGACAGCAAGGTCAACCGGCCCGACCCCCTCACCTATGAGGCCTGCTGCCTTGCCATGTGTCCTCTCTGCCCTGGCGTCCCATCCCTGCCCCTCCTACTGGTCTGGATGAATGTTTAACTTCTTGGTTGTTGGGCTTCCATGCAGTTTGATTTCCTGGCTGTTCTTTTGTTTTAAGTTGGTTGTTATCCTTCTTTTGGTTGTGCGAAGAAGTGAAATGTTTCTACCTATGCCTCCATCTTGGCTAGAACACCATAATCTCTTTTCTTTAAAAATGTCCTTTATAAAATATTAACATGGGTTAAATAAACATTTATATGAAGTTTACAAATTACATCGATAATGCTTTAGCTTCCTTTCATCCATTAAATTAAAATAAAATAAAATCTGATGTTTTTGAAAAGCAAATAAAATAATATTTATTGTAAGATTATTTTCCTTTTTAGGTATTAATCCATTTTTCTTTTAATATATATTCAAAGAGCAAATCCTGAAATAATACTCACAAAATATTAACACAAGTTATTTCTTGGTGATGAGAATTTTTTGTGTGTTTGTTTTGGTTTGTGTGACTCGCTGCTTCCCTTTTTACAGTTTTAAGTATTGTAATTTTCTTTTTACTGATAATATATTCATTTAGTTATCTCATTTTAAGGGTAATATTTATATAGTATTTACTATATTCCAAGGATTATGTTAAATGCTTTACAAATACTAACTCAATTTTCATATCTATACTACAAAGTAAATGTTGTTATATCCATTTTTTACAAGTAAGAAACTGGCTACAGAGAGATTAAGTACCTTACTCAAGGTCACTCATGTAGAACATGGCAAAGACTGGATTCTTATCTTGGCCACTGGCTCCAAAGATGACCCTACTTTTACCTGCTATACTGTGCTGACTCTAATAAATCATTTTAACAAACTCTGTAGTTTTTAAAAGTGAATTAAATGGCTACAATATGGAATGTCAGCATTTGAAAATTATGATGAGAATAATTTTTGTACTAATCAGTCATCTTCAATACCTTGTAACAATTTTTTTTTCTCTCTACATAGCCTTTACGGGTCACTGCAACTTATAAGTTCTCAAGGTCTGCAAAATTTAAAGCCCTGTCAAATGGTAATTTCTTGATATAGAGTGAAAATACAGCTTGGGAAGTAATCAAATGATCTAATAACCAGATGTATGCTAATGTATTCCTATATTCTGGAACTATCTATGTATACAAATAGTTTGACTCCCTTCTGATGAAACAAATTGACTGATTTTTACCTCTGTTTTAATTTTTTTGCAGGGGTATAATGTAACAACTGAACAGTTGCTTTTCCACTGGATGTTTTAGTGTAGATACAACCTGGCACAGGAAGGAAAAAGAGCCACTCTGCCACTTCATCAATCAATTACTATTTATTAAGTTCTCACCAAATGCAGAGTACTCTACTATACTAATTTCACCCATGACTTCAGATCCTTAAACAAGAATTTGCTCCTCAGAATAACAATGAAAGCAATGACATTATTGAAGATTATTATATGAATGACAGAAAACCTTTATCAGCTGAAATATTTTACATTGTTTTAAAAAGACTTCTTTATGTTTTTGTGCAAAATTCAAGCATATTGTCATAATTTATATTTCTTAGTTTTTTGGTATTTATCTGTTAGCTCAAAATTTTCTTGATTAGTTAATAATACCTCTTAGGCTTTAGTCCTAGCTGGGTGGCTCAGTTGGTTAGAGCATTGTTATGATAAACCAAGGTTGTAGGTTCGATCCCCGGTCAGGTCACATACAAGAATCAGCCAATAAATACATAAATAAAGTGGAACAACAAATCAATGTTTCTCTCTCTCTCTCTGTCTCCCTTCTTCTCTCTTTCTAAAATCAATAAATAATAAAAAATAAAGATAATAATGTCTCAGCCTTTAATAGGCAAATAATGTATATTTCATTCTGTGGAGTGTTAAAAATATTAGAAAGCTCTTTAACAATATAAAGGTATAATTATTGAATAAAGTTCTTTAAATGTCATATTTAACACTCAAATTATGTCTAATATTATTTCAGAGCCTTTTACCTCTATTTTATTTGAAAAGCTCACAAGTTAGTTATGATATTCTTTTGAAATTTCAAATAGCAATGCATAGAAAAACAAGAACACTCATCTAAATCAACATCTGTCTTATAGGTAAAACTGGAAATGTAATTTCACACTTTGTTTGAATGGCCCAGCATGCTACTGGCATCCAGGAGATGAAACACGGGAGCAATGCTAAACCTTTGTGTATGGTTCCTGTATAGTTCAGTGTCAATTGCCTTTGCCAGGTTTAGTCCAAAAAAAGAAAAAGGCAAGAAAAAAGAAGCTCATAACTAATAAGTCAACTAGCTTAAATATAGAAGGGTTAAAAACCATCCCAATATACCCTGTCTGAATCCAGGAGATCCAGGAGAGTACATACAAAGCAAAAATTCAAAACCAACAAAAGAGTTAAAATGGGAACAAATGTGATGCACTTTAAAAATGAGAAAGAGTGGAACCAAGAACCAAGGATACTCAATAGGAATAAAAATAAAATGTATACAAGATTGGATTAATTGAAGGATGCCAAATAAGTTATACAACTGCATTAAACATACATTATCCAAGGCTGGGCTTAACAATTATCCATGATGTGATGCATGAGGCTTTCAGGGTCCTTACAGATGTAGTATTGATGTAGGTATCCCCAAACCTATCTTCCGCTACTTCATGGTCCCTGCCCCCACTCAAATTACACAAACGTACAAACTGTGCACAAGAACTGCATGAAATTTGTTCTGCTTGTCTAAAGTGACTAGTAGTTTCATGTTTGGGATGCATTTAGTCCTCCCAGTTTAAAATTCTCTACCTCAGCTGTCAGGCAAACTTGCTCATTCTTCAACTCTAGGAGTGCGACTCTGCAAAGTCCCCAAAACTCCCTTATTCCTTCCTGAATCTGAGATGATCTTTTCCTGCTCTGTGACCCCCACTGTACCTTTTTTATTTTATCCACCACACCATGTTTTTAATTATTTATACTCTGTGTTCTCCACTCTGTTCTGCACTGTTAGGTGCCATATATTGATATAATCTTCACACACTCCAAATGCCTGTGACATTACTTGACATGTAAGAGTCACTCAATACATGATAGAATTAATTTGTAAATTTAATAAAAATCCATGGTTAATCTCTATTGCCTATTAAGTAAAAAGGAAGGACCTGTTAAAAATAAACACAAAACTCTGTATTTTAATAGTATAGATACAAAAAGTAGAGTCAGGCTAATAGAAGAGGTCAGCAAAAGAACAGATCACAGATTGATGAAAGCAGCAGGACCCAAGCAATGAGAGGCTTCGTACCCTTCCCCTGCTCTTGGAAGGTACCCTCTGCTCACCATTCTCACACTAGGAGCTGTTTCAAGCAGATAGCCTTGAGAGAATAAGGTGTTGTTGAGACCATCTGGACTAAGTATGTATAAATCCAGTTAAGACTCCTATGTAAACTTTTCAGATTCTGGTGGGTGGATGTGAAAATCCACTCCTTCCGTGCCCAAGACAAACCTGGTGCCTGTTAAACCTGCCACCTGCCCCTCCCATTTGGAGTGTGCTTCCTCCTCTGCCTCTCCTTGCCCTCTGTAACAGGAGCCAATTTCAGTTTTCACCCAGGAAACTTCGGAGTTTTTGAACCAACAAAGGTTTAAGAAATTGCTATTTTACCACACAATGCAACTTCCTCATAAATAATAAACTGAAGTCACCAAAAAAAAATCTCAATGAATATTTGATGAGCCCTATGGAGCATGGCTGGAACAAGAAGAGTTAATTACTCTCCTGTTAAAGGCAAATGCTCCAGGGACAGGTAGCGATATTCTTCTGGGACGAACTTCTGCTGCGGAAGAAAACTGGTTCGAATGACAGCAGTATCCATGAGGGGGAATCCCAGGAGCCTCAGGATCAGCTCTCACCTATGCGCTCAAAAGTGCAAGTTCGGTTTGCTTTGGTGCAGCACCTTTGACTGCACGGTAACTGGGCCAGGGTTGCGCGCCAGAAGCCCACGTCGCTGCCCTAGGCCAGTTTGGCAGCTGGAGCATGCGCATTTTCCTCCCCAGGTCTGGCTTCTAGGGGTGTTCCCTGTGAGCAGCATTTGGGCCCGAAAGGTCCACCTGCCTGGTGCCACCACGAAGTGACTCTGATTGGAGCGAGCGAGGTGGAGTGGGTTGTGAGCCGAACTACTAAGGACATGTCTGCGAGAGGGGCCTTTGCCACTGGGACACCCTGGACTCCCCTGACGACCTCCTACGATTTCCCGAGATCCTTCGAGATTCAGCTTCCTTGGGAAGTGGGTCGTTGGTGCCTCGGGCCAGATTTCTCCTGATTACTCCCTTCCCCGGTCTTCTCCTACTCAGCGTATCCCAGCCCTTCCTCTCCCTGTCACTCCTTGAGGATCCTCACTTACTCCCTCCTCCTCGCATCATGCTCCTGAGTCACACAGAGTGACCTTCATGCTCCAACTGCACTTGTTTGTCTCTTGGGAAAACTCACACGCCACTCATTCCCACCAGGCCCTCCTCGTCTTAGTCGGTGGGCATCCTCTGGGTCTTCAAAGGAGAGAATTATTTCCCGATGGAGGGAATCGAGTGCAGGAACCAGCTCATCCATCCCATCTCAGGGTGCTGACACGTGAGCTGTGTCAGAATGTCCCCAGGCTGCCCTTCATGCTCCAGGGACTAGCAGAGATTGCTTTTTGGATGGATTTTAGAGACCTCCTATCTGCTGGGAGGAAGGGCTGGCTCCAGAATATTGGTGAGTTCCTGTTTTTGTTTGTTTAGTTTTGTTTTTGTTTTTCAGGTTGTATGAATGAAGGGGAAAAAAATGATTTAACACATCCTTGAATGGCTTCCTTAAGAAAGGATGTATGGAGGCTAAATATCTGGAGGCTTTGCTTCTATAAAAGTTGCTTTTAGTTTCATCTGCACTCATACTTAATAGTTTTTAATGTTTTCCATTTTTGAAATGATTTTCCTTCAGAAATTTGAAGATATTTCTTATGTTCTAGCTTCCAGTGTACAGTTGAATCCGAGTCCATTCTGATTTTTAAGCCTTGCACGCAGCCTTTTTTTTTTTTTATCCCCTTTCTGGTAAGTTTTAAGAATATTTCTTTTCCCCCCAATGATGTGAAATTTTGTTTAATGTGCCTTGGTGATATTTTTATGCATTGTGATGAGCCCTCAATTGGCCCTTTAAACCTGAAAACTCTGGAAATGTATTTGAATTAATTTGATGAGATCCTTCTTTGTGTTTTGTTTTCTCTTTTTGGAATGCCTATCACTCAGCTGTTTGACCTCTTAGAATTAGCTTCTAACTTTCTTGTATTTCCTTCAACTTTTCCATCTTTTTATATATTTTTTCAATTTTTTGGAAAAATTTCTCAACCTTTCTTATAAACTGTTTAATTGAGTTCTTTGTTTTTCTTATAATATGTATATGTATACTTTTTATTTCAAACATTTATTTTTGCTCTCAGTTATCTCTTTCTTTTACTGTTTTAAATAACATCTTGTTCTTATTTTATAGCTAAATATCTCCTCTTATTTCTCTGATTTATTAATGAGGGCTTTTCTGTCTTTCATATCATGGGGTTTCTGCTTCCTTGCTTTATACTCTCATTTAGGAGATTGAAATCTTTTGTACAAGTTTTGGGCTTTTGAATTATGGACTTCACTGAAAGTTAATAGTGCTGGGCCACTTACTTAGGGACTCAAGTATCTTTAGATCTTCCTTCAGCTGGTTGGATTGATGAGGGAAGGGTGTGAAAACCTCTTGCCTAGGGGTTATGTGCATATCTGTCAGTATTTTGGATGAGTGATAGGATTTTAACAATGACAATGCAAGTTACTGTAGAAGTCTCTTTTATTTTCTACTCTATCTTTGCCCTCCTATGACTGTGACTCAATTTCTCCTGTTGCACAAGTTCTACTCTATTAAAGGCATAGATGAAATATGCAAATAAAAACAGACAAAACTTCTGATCATCTACTTGGTACAGGAATGGAAGTTATCCAGTTATGGTAAATGAGGGAGGTTTTCTGGGTGTTCCACTCTTTTGAACAGTGTATATTAACATATTTACTGTGTATAATAACACAGTAAACTTGTTTCTAGAAGCATCTGGTTTCACCAATTCATGCTTGTTTGGGAATTTCTGCAATGAAAGTTAGGTTACGCTTCTCCTTTCCTCATTGGGATTCAGCTTGCTCTGGTCTCCTACACCAGTGACCATTCTTTAGCTTTTCCTTCCAAGGAGCACTGTGTGAACACAGAGGAAAGAATAACTTTACAGTGTAGAAACGTGACAATCAGTATTTAGCCAAGTGAGTAAGGTCAACATCAATAATGTAAGTCGGGTTGATAGTACGTACCCTTGATATGATAGGATGAAATTGACTCTACCTCTTCAGTCTTTCTTTCAATAACCCAAAACTCAGACTCCAATCTTGTCATTAAAAAGCATAAGACATTTTTTTAATTGGGCTGTTTGTTTTTGATATTGAGTTTTGTAGGTTCTTTATACATTTTGGATATTAACCCCTTTCAGATGTATTAGCAAACATATTCTCCCATTCCTTTGGGTGTCTTTTTTATTTTGTTGACGTTTTCCTTTGCTGTGCAAAAACTTTTTAGTTTGATGTAGTCCCATCTGTGTATTTTTTCCTTTGTTTCCCTTGCCCAGGGAGCTACATCCAATAAAAGACTGCTATCAGCAATGTCCGAGATTTTGCTCCCTATGTTTTCTTCTATGATTTTTATGGTTTCAGGTCTAATATTGAAGTCTCTAATCCATTTTGAATTTATTCTTGTGTGTGGTATAAGAAGGTGGTATAGTTTCATTTTTCTGCATGTATCTGCCCAATTTTCCCAATACCATTTTTTGAGTAAACTATCTTTAGCCCCTTGTACATTGTATGAAATATTAATTGACTATAAAGGTATGGGTTTATTTCTGGGCACTCTATTTTGTTTCGTCTATGAACATCTATGTTTCATCAACAGATCTATGTGTCTGTTGTTATGACAGTGCCATGCTGTTTCAGTTACTATGGCCTTATGAGGACGTGAAAAAAAAGGAACCCTCTGCTCTGCTCTTGGGAATGTAGATTGATGCTACCACAGTGGCAAGCAGTATGGAGATGCCTCAAAAAATTAAAAATGGAACTGCCTTTTGACCCAGCAATCCCACTTATGGGAACATATCCAAAGCATCCCAAAACACTAATTCGAAAGAACATAAGCAGCCCTATGTTCATTGCAACATTATTTACAATAACCAAGATACGGAAGCAGCCCAAGTGTCCATCAGTAGATGAGTGGATAAAACAACTATGGGACATTTATACAACGGAATACTACTCAGCAGTAAAAAATAAGAAAATTTTACCCTTTCCAACAGTATGGATGGACCTGGAGAACTCATTATGCTAAGTGAAATAAGCCAGTCAGAGAAAGACAAATATCATAAGATTTCATTCATAAGTGGAATCTAATAAACAAACTGAACCAACAAGTAAAATAGACACAGAGCCATAGACAGAGAGCAGATGACAGCTAAGACATGAAGGAGGTTAGGGGTGGAGGGATTGAGCCAAAAGAAAAAAGGACTCATGCACATAGACAACAGTGTGGTAATTGCAGGGGGAGGGGAAAACATAATAATTTTTTTTAATTAAAAAAAATAAGCCAAATAAGACAAATACCAATTGCATTCACAAAACACCTAACTGTTACTCCTCAAAACTGTCAAATTCATTTACAAAAAAGAATGTCTGCCAGGCCAGTGTGACTCAGCTGGTTGGGGATCATCTGGCAAGCTGAAAGGTCACCAGTTCAATTGCCGGTCAGGGAGCATGCCTGGATTGTGGGTTCGGTCGCCAGTCTGCGTACATACGGAAGGCAGCCGATTGATGTTTCTCTCTCTTGTTCTCCCGCCCTCCCCCTCTCTCTAAAGTTTGAAATAAAAATAAAATTAAAAGAAAAAATCTGAGAAATTGTCACAGTCAAGAGAAGCCTAAAAGGGATGTAATTACTAAGATAATGTATTGTCTTGGATGAGACCCTGGACCAGAAAAGAAACATTTAGGTAAAAACTAAGAAGATCTGAATAAAGCATGCACTTTAGACAATGATAATTAATCAACATTAGTTCATTAAGTGTAACAATGTTCCATAGTAATGTAAGATGCTAAGCAATAGGGAAAATCGTGTATGGGGCATATGGCAACCTCAGTAGTGTCTTGCAAGTTTTTTATAAATCTAATACTATTCTAATAAAGTTTAAGATACTGATATTTCTTCTCTGTTCTCTCTTGTGGACTTTTTAAAATGTCATTATTTTCATTTAGTGTTTTGAAAGGTATAAACACAAGTGTTCAGTCCATTGCCCTTACCTAGAAGCATCAAATATTTAATTTTAACTCATCTTTCTGTGGATCCGTGATGACCTCATGACCATCACTGGATCTCCTTAAATCCACACACAGCCTCCTTCTGTATGATAATGGAGGAGGGAGTGATCAAAGTGATGAAGAGTCTTAGTCTATAGATGGGCCACGCTGGGGCGCAGTAAATCTAGAGCAGCTCTTTGTAAATTAAGTAATGGGAGTTCCACAGGAGCTAGAGATCTAAGCTAGAAATCTAAGCTAGAAGTTACTGGGTGAACCAAAAATACCGAGAAATTTAAAAATGAATCTTAAGGAATGGCATTAAATCTTAGATAAGCATTTAATATAATTTCACTAGAATTCCTGGGCCAGAGTGACTTTGCTTAGTTGAGTGTGCTGAAGTCTTTCATTAACTGTTGTAACACTCAGTTACTGCAATAATCTTATTTGGGTAAAAAGTCTGTGTTATATTTCTTTCTTGTGACCTCTCCTGTACTTGGTACTGATTTTACAGCAAAATAGATATATGAAAAATCTTTCTCGCTGAATGATAAATGAAGAATGATCCTAAAATTAAGGATGCACTGTGTGCTTGTTCTGCCCTAGGCTACAGTTAAGCACCCTGACCCCCAGTTACGCTAGAAGCACTTCTATCCAGTAAAAGAACGCTGCAGCAGTGGCGTTTGAAAGGGTGCCTTCAGTGGCCACTGAACAGTGACTGTCTCACTGAAATGCAGCAAAACATTATTCATATGTATATAAATGATGTGCATTATTCATAATAATAATAATGTATAAAATATATATCTTG
>VMDR010024595.1:0-14932 GCA_007922815.1 Macrotus californicus | reverse complement strand
TGAACAACAATAAAGTAATTAAAAAAACACACACAAAAAACAAGACTCTCCACTAACATATTCAAAAGTGAAAAAGGGAAGAAAAGAGGGAGTGGTGGGGGGAAAATGCAGACAACTGTAATTGAACAACAATAAACTAATTTAAAAAAGAAAAGAGAAACAAAGTTACATTTATTCAAAAAATAAAATAAAATAAAATCTATGAGATGTAAGTGGCTGTTCCTTAAAGGGACTCAGTATACTGGTAAAAGATGAATTCCCTTCCTCTGCCTTCCTCACAAACTTTAAAAGCCATGAAATGGAGAAATGAGGAATTCTGATACAAATAAGAACTCTCAGTACCTGAAGTTCATATTTCTATCTCACACAGATATTTATGTTAGTGCACATCTTATTTCCCCTGTGATTTGCATGGCCTTGCATTATTCTACATCAGTAATAGACTTCCAGAAAAGGATTAAAATAATGTCATATTTAGTGATTTATCTTCAAAACTTCACATAAAAATGAGAGACACTGTCAAAACTAACCCATTGTTTCCTGAGAAGGTAGGGTACATGCACATTGGTCATATTGCCTATGTACTAGTAACCTATCAGACAATCTTGATAAATAATGTATACAGTATTCTATTGACCTACTATAGTTAAAAATAATATTTCTTATATAACTTAGAACAAATGATAATATTTTAGAGAAAATTGTTTTTCCGCTGTATCACCATAAGTAAACTAACAAATTTAAACTGTTCAGAGCAATCCCGTTCACTAAAGAGTTAGCATATGGTGTTTCTACCACAGCCACATCTTGGAAGTAAATCAATTGTTACAATAATTTTATTTCTACAGCTATTTGTATAGAACCTTCCTCATTGGAGTCACTGGAAAATATTTTTATTTGTTTTTGAGGTTAGCTTAATGTACATATGAGTAACATTGCTGCTTCATACTTAATAACACAATTCATTTTATATTTTGAAACAGAATCTCAGGGCTCAGATGGTTTGTGGACAAAATAGTCTGCCCAAAAGTCCATTCTTTCTGTGCCTTTAAATTACTCTCCTGGTAATTTGCCATATGCTTACAGCTTGCCACAGCTAGTTGAATATGGGCTAGTAAAAGTCTCCTTATCCCCACTAACCCGAATCATTCATACAATAAATTTTGTAGAATGTCATAGACTTCTTTTCCAAAAAGGGTGTTCAGAATACCTCAGCAAATAGAACCAGAGGTCTATACATATCAAATATTAATCTCTAAAAAAGAAAAAGAAAAATATATCAGGTATGTCCCAAACACAAAGTATTCTATTACTACTTTTAAAGTATATATATATTATTACTACTTTAAAGTATATATATATACACTTTAAAGTATATATATATATATATAAAGAGAGAATCATATATATACCTATATATTATATATAAAATATATAATATATATATTTATAAAATATGGGATCTGTCCAGTCCAGAAAAAGTCCAACCATTGTTAATATAATGAGAACAGTTTGTGTGACATCAGTGTAACCTGGCAGCCAAGGAGAGTGGCCTGGAAAGCACATGCATGAACAATGATGACTTCACTGTACTGGTCAGTGGGGGCGGTAGATGCTGTTGAGTGAGCATGTGTACTGTGTGGTCATCGCATTCAAAATGACTGAGTGACTACAGCAACAAATCTGCATCAAATTTGGCATTAAGTTTGAACATTCCTCCACAGAAACTATTTGGATGATTCAGAAAGCCACAGTTATGGGCAACTGATGATTGGCAGCTTCATCACAACAAAATGCCTACTCATACATTATGTCCCATGCAGAGTTTTACATCAAATCAGCCAGGTGACTCAGCCCCCTCTATAGTCCAGATTTAGGGCCCTGTGACTTCTGTCTTTTCCCAAAACTAAAATCACCTTTGAAAGGGAAGAGATTTCAGACTGTCAATGAGATTCAGGAAAATACGATGGGGCAGCTGGTGGTGATTGGGAGAACTGTGTGAGGTCCCAAGGTGCCTACTTTGAAGGGGACTGAAGCATCATTGTCCTGTGTATAATGTTTCTTGTATTGTGTACCTTCTTCAACAAATTTCTGTATTTTTCATAGCACATGGCTAAATACTTTCTGGATAGGCATATGTATGTTTATATGTATATATTAAAAATAAAGGTTTTGAAAGCATGTCACTCCCACCCAAACAATAATAAAAAGCTGTGTGAACCACAAAATAATCGCTTCACTTCAGTATCCTCTGAAAGCTAACAGCACACAGCAACCAAGTAGCCTGAAATCTAAGGAAAGACCTGCCCCTCCAAGGAGGAAGGAAGGAAGGACTGTCTCACTTGTAGCCAAATGTGTGAGAAAGAGATGCTGAGCCCCTCTTAAGTGCATAAGATTTCAACTAAAATTTTTAACAAATTTCTAAGGTTTCAGTGTGCGCTAGCAAGAAAGTATCCCAAATCCCTGAGAACTGCAGACTCAAGGGGAGTCCACTTGCAGTTTCTTTTCAACTGACATCCCCAGGGCACTGAAGAGAAAGGGTGGAGGCAGGTCCTGAGACCACAGAAATTCTCTCAGTAGTATAGACCTGGGGAGAGGAGCAATCACTGCTGTGAAAAATTCCAAAGTCCCACCATGTCCTTCTTCCCTATGGAATAGAACTCTTAACCTAGTGGGCAAAGGACAGCAAAGCTTTTGTTCCCAGGGCCACAAGGAGGAGAAGCAGATCACTGAGAAACACCCACTTCTGAGACCCAAGGACATATGACATGCCTAAAATGGAGTGGTAGGCTATACACATCACTGCCCCACCCTCATCTGTGAAAAAATTGTCTTCCACAAAACGCATCCCTAGCACCGAAAGTTTGGGGACCCCTGCTTTATTAACTGAGTGGAAGAAAAGGGGCCACATATTCACCTGACAAACTCAGAGACCTAAAGTAACTACACGTGGTGGTCTAAAATTAAAACATTAACCAAAAGCTGTTCATGGCAGGTAGTTTTGTGCTTGGTCAGTATTTTTCCCTAACAAAGGTCAACCTTTACCTTAATTAAGGCTGTCTATTGTCTTTTTGCATCTATGATAACATACCTTTGGAATGGCAAGGTAACTTCCCTTTTTCCCAAACCCCTCACTCACAAGCCAAAACCACAAATCCCCTCATTGTTATTGTTATCATGTTAATTGTTGAGTGTGAACTATCCCTTACCCACCTATGTAAAAGAAGTACCAGTCTATCCTATCCCAAAGGTTTCCCTGCTTCGCTTCCTCCTGCCTCCCTGATCTATCACCAAGGGACTTCATGTATGGCTCCTCCTTTGATTCTAAGGTATAAAATAAGGTGCTAAACTCTCATTCTCTGGAGCATCTCTCAATCCATTGAGATATTGCTTCCCAGCAATTGTTGTCAGTTTGCCTCAAATGAACTCACCAAAAATTCGCTGCAGGTTTGAATGTTTCTTACATTGACAACTGCAGTTTTATAGATGGATTCCTACGTACATTCAGATATTTAGCAAGAAAAAAGTAATCTTACCTCATCACAATACAGTCTCCCTTTAAAGTCCCGTTGGATGTACAGATGAAGATTATAAAGCCTTTAAATAGTATTTACAATGTCCTAACACTAAAGAAAAAGCAGTTTCCTGGGCTGTGCATCCTACTTTATAGAACTACCAATTTATCTGAATCTTCTAACATTCCAAGAGTGAAATGCTCGATAATTTCAACATGAGAAATGCCTCCAGAAGGCTTCATCTGTTATGTTAAAAAGTGGCATAATGATAACACTTAAAGGCAGAACTCAAATTAATATGGACATTGACAACTACATAAAATAGCAAGTAAAATATGCATAGAAAAGAGATTGGAAAAACATACATCAAAATGTTAACTGATTTGTGAAACTAGGGGTGATTACTTTCTGTACTTGTTTTCTCTTCTTGGGATTTTGCAGTTTCTATAGTAATAACGTATTATTTCGTGATAAAAATTAGTAAAAGTTTTTTCTAATTGTTTAGCACAAATAACAAGATAAATATACTTCTTGCTGCCTTGCATACCTCTTTATCTGAAAGTTTTCTGCACCTGACACGGACAGTGTTTTAAGATGAGCAGAACATGTGTGCTTTAGCAAACTTTGAGTTTGTTTGCATAAAGCAGACTAATGGGATCTGAATATCTTTTTTCTTTCCTAATTTTGAAAGAGTTTTTCTACTTAGAGTTTCTGTTTTCCACTTGTGAGTTGAGCAACTGTACAAACAAAAGCATATTGAAAATTCATCTGTTGGCAATAGAAAATTAAGCAGAGGCGGGGAGCATATCATATCTGCCTCTAGATTCTGGTCCCTAAGGACACTGACCTCTCAACAGCATTGACAGGGCAGGTCATTTGTCCTGGGATGGCCCTACTGCCAGCACTTTCCTTGACTTCAAAATAGAGTAATGTGGCCAGCTCCACCCTCTTTACCTTCTAAGCTGCTGCCAAGTTACTCATCACTACACTAGTCCTATGAGAGGTTTCCTCATTTTTATATTCAAATGTCTACACATTTCATATACTATCTACAGACCTCAAAGTGTTCCACCTTGTAAGGCAAAGGCCTAGTATGCCAGGGCTTAATTTGCAGGTGATTAACATACATTTTGTGATATTCCTTATAGTCTCAGGTCCCTAATGTGAACTCAGACTGTTTCACGGGGTAATTGCCACCAGCAGCAAGCATGCTGCAGTGGCGGAGGTCAGGGTGGGGTCTGGTAACACAGGCCAACGAGCCAAAGAGAAGAGCACAGCACAGCATTTTTCTCTATGAAATTCATGTATGATCTAGATTTATATGAATGTAAAGAAAGACATGGCAAGCTCAGGTGGAGGTCTGTTTGATTGCTTCAAAGCAATTCCGGACCATCAAGGCAGCCCTGTGTCATCAATACTTTGATATTGATATGGGATTCCAAAGCAAACCCTGAGGCGGGCCACTGAGCCTTGTGTCTTCATTACTCTCCAGGTCCTCTCTGTCTTATTTTGTCTTAATAAAGGCCTTGTCTTCCTCTTCAGCCCAGTTGTTTTTACTGTGATATTCTTGGCTCCTTTGCGGTTGCTTATGTAACTTGGTGGTCCCCAGTCTTTTTGGCACCAGGGACCAGTTTCAAGAAAGACACTTTTTCCACGGAGTGGGGTTGGGGGGATGGTTTGGGGATGATTCAAGTGCATTATATTCAAGCTCATCTTTTGCTGTATGGTCTGGTTCCTAATAGCACTATTCCGTGGCCTGGAGGCTGGGCACCCCTGCTGGAACTGAATAAGAATTGGAGACAACTGATGTAAAAATTCAAAAAGTGTTTATATTATTATCATTGTTTTCATCACTACTGTATCTACCAGTTCTTATTTCTCCTGTTCCTCAAAAGTTTCAGTTTTCCGGTATACCAAATTTGAAATCTTTTCACCCATTCTACACATGCTACTCAAAGTGCTCCTGCAGACCAGCGACACTGGCGTCCCCTGGCAGCTTGTAGAAAATGCAAACCGAGCCTGCTGAATCACACAACCTACCTGTTACCAAGCTGATTGATAGGCACGCTGGGTTAGAAAAGCACGCTAGTAGAGCACTCATGATTGATGCCAGTTTGCTCCAAACTTGAAATTATGTATCTTTCCATGAGAGATGGGGGTGCCCTTGGGACCCTTCAACATTCCTCAGTAACATTCCTCAATGAGATCCTAAAATCTGTCCAACGACCTTTTCTAGAATTATTATATTTTGTTTCTATGAATTCAAATGCCCTGGCTGTTGTAGTGAGCCTTTGAGTCCAATTAGGAGATTTAATAAAATTATTATAGCCTGCAACTCAGGGGGGTGGGAATTAAGGACATTGATTATTACACATAGAACTAAAAACTAAAATATCCGGATTCTATGTTACGTATCTGTCTTACCCCTTCTATGTCCAATCGAGATTTATCTTTATCCCCTGACCAGTCTGACCCAATTTCTCGTCACGCTCCCGTTTTTCTTACGCCGCCGTGGCAAGCTTCCTCCGTCCCTTGTCGACTTAATGTGTGCAGGGTTGTGAAGAGCAGCTAAGTGGTCCTGGCACAGTGAGAAGCGTGGGGGCAGAGCCACCCAGCCAGAGGCCTCGAGAGCTCCACCGCAGTGCCCTGTTTGTCACTCCGATGTGAGCAAAGGCTGTGAGGTCATTAAACAGATCGCTCTGGGGTTTTCCTCTCATTATTTTAGCCTCCCCTCCCCACGCCATTGTCCCAGGTTTCTTTCCATTGTAACCTTTTAATTACAATGTGGGACTGGGGAGAAGGGTGTACTCATTGGAAACCAAGCAGTGGGTCAATTGTTTCAAGCCATGTGGGTATTCCTTTATTTGTTCCTAGGGTTACAATTCAGCTGTGGCTATGTTAACTCACGGAAACTGCTCTGGGACAAATTTAAATCAAAACAGACAGTTTCCATTCTTGCTCTAAAAATCAAATGGGAAGATTTGTTTTAAATGAAGAGTGTGTGGCTTTACCCAATACACTAAGAATGTATGTTCACTTTTTAGATATAGGATAACGTATATTTTTAAACTACAAATGCCTCTGACAATATAGGCAAAAAACACCTTGTGTGTTGTATGAAATATAGTAGACATCCGAAGAACAATACCTCGTTGCTAACAAATACAAGTTTCTGGTTGGATAAAGTTTCCTCGAATATTTATTATTCATAAAACTTCTTATACGGAAACTTCTGTCAAAAAAAATTTTTTTCTTGTTCTTTGAATGAGCCGCTCTACTCACTGCCATCAGTATATCAGTATATAAAAATAATTCCAATTTAAAATTACATTTGCATTTTAGCTTTAACTCTATCAACTGAGTGTATTTCTAAGTGATGCTCAAATTTGGAACATTCTATTCCTTGACTAGTTACTGAGTAGCCATAACATGCCAGACTGCCTAGGCACCAAAGAAAAAGAAATGAATAATAACATAAGGTCCTTAAGCTTTATCGTGGTGAGTCCCTCTTTTAAAAATACTTAACGTCACTTCTGTTTTACTTCATTTTTGTGTTAAAGTACAAGAGTTGAAGGTAAAATTTCTCACTGTTCACAAGCATTGGGATACACATCATAACTACAGTGCAAGGGTTAACTTTATCCTTTAATGGTGACCTCCTTACTGACAAACAGAAAAATGCTTCTGCGTGTAAAGCATTCTTCGAAGTTCTTTCACCTACATCATTCCACTTAGTCTTCATAATACCCTGTGAGGCAGGCCGAGCAGACGTTATGCTCTGCATTTTATAGTTAAAGAGTAAATCTGAGGCTCAGAGCATCAAGTGATTTGCCCTGAAACACAGAGTTAGGGTGGACCCCAAGTTTGGTTCTTCTGCTGTTCTGTCAGGATGCTCCTCAAAATGCTCCCCAACCACTTGTTTAAGCTTTCCCATTACTTTCAGAACACTGGAGTGCTCTAGGAGTCAAAAAAAAAATTAAGCATTAGTTTATTTTTGAGCCAAGTGACTATTTCTGATTTTAGTCCCAAATGTGATAGCTGGCAGCCTATGCCTCTGCAAGGCAACGGATGAATTAGAGGTTGAATCTTACTTTTAAAAAACATACCAGGGAAAAAAAGACTTCCACAACAGTAGGTTTTATAAACAGATCTTCATTATTGAGGTTAAACGATTTAAAACTGCACAAGGTGTTTTATAGAAGTTAAACAAAACTTTCCGCGCAGTTTTCGACCTCAGCAGCTTAGAAATCTGCACAGGCTTTGTCCGGGTGCTCCGGGGCCGCTGGGCACAGTCCCAAGGTCTTCTCTCCTTGCTTTCCTCCGTGCAGTCCCGTCCCCTCCAGGGACCTCCTCTCAGACGTGTTGCAGCGAAAGGACTTGCCAGTAGTCAGGTCTCAAGTGCAATTACCAGACGCTTCCCTTCCTGGAAGGCCTTCTCAGCAAGGTTTGGTTTGGGGGTTTTGGTTTTGGTTTTGGTTTTGGTTTTGGTTTTGGTTTTGGTTTTGGTTTTGGTTTTTGTGTTAGGCAGTTCCATAAAGTGGGTGAAGTCTGCAGGCCATAGATGCAAAGATGATTGGTGCAAATGTAGGTACCAAAACATTTGAAATATCTGTGTGTCTGGTTATTAGCGATATATATTTTTTTAAGTTTGAACAGTTACTTTTTCCCTGCTCCTAGCACCCTGGCCAACCTTCGGTATACTCCAGTGGGCTGCTGCCGTTAGGCTGCTGGCCTGGCCCGCGTGGCCTGCACCTTAGGAAGAAGGGTCCCAGAGACAGGATCTGGGCGGCTGCTCTTGATCTGTTTGGCTCTGTAAAGGAACTGCCCTCCTTCTTCTGGCCTGACAAGGAAGGATCCACCTTTCTGAGGGCCTGTGGGATGACAAACCTCCTCCTCTTCTCCAAAGTCTTTCTGAAGTGACGGCAGATGGTCATCTTCCTCTGATCAGGATCCCCACTTTTCTTTTTTACAGGTCTCTGAGCATACATAAGCTGTATCCATACCTTGCGTCTGTGTGTCCACCCATGTGGATCGAGAGAGAGAGAGAAGCCAGAGGGAGAGGGGGAGGATCGATTACAATGCCACTCTAGGATAAAAACTTAGAATCTAATCAGACTAATAGAGTAACAAGACAAAGACATCCCCTTTTCTCGAGGAGTATATCAATACTTCAGGGCCTGCAACTCAACTTCCTTAGAACATGATCGTAAGAAACCAGTTTTATTGAGGAATCCCAGGCTTTGACAAACAGGTAAAAAATTGAAGTTTGGGTGGTAATGAGTCTTTCCAATATTGTGCAAATCACACTACAGAGGGTGATAATCTATGCATCTCTGAATAAAGCTTCTCTTCTGTCATGTAGCACGGGAAAAAAAATAATCTAGTGTGAAATAACCACATGAATCTAAAAGGGATGACCCATGGTCATTAGTGAGAATCTACCATGGATGCCATTATTCTGTCTAGACTTCATGTTTGTTTGTTTTAAAGCTGGTTTATAAATATAGATTTCCTTCAAGAGAGAGAGATCAATTTTCTTTTTTTTTTTTTTTTTTTTAGTTCATGGTCCTCATTTGGAGCCACTCTTTTTATAGGCAGGGAGTCAGCTGCTAGGTGATGTCTCCTAATATCTGTGGCCATTCCAAGTTCCTCACGGTTAACCAGTAGCACCTGATGGCCACTTGTCACTCACCTAATCCATCAAAATGCCAAGGGTATGCCTGCCTCTTGCTAAATCCTAGATTTATTTCATTCCTTCCACTCTCCCTCTTTCTCTCTGTATTAATTGTGATTTTCTACGCATTTTACAGATGTTTGTATAACCTTCATTACTGCATTTTTTTTCTAGTAGGTATTTAGATCAGATGTTTATGTTTCTTTCTTAAACTGGTACTTTTTGCCTATAAATAGGGGACTCTTAAATGATTAAAAGAAAAGAATATACCAATAATGTTAACGCTAGCTAATTCTCAGCAAAGAACTAAAAGACCTTACCTGCTCCGGTAGATTGAGCGCCAGCTTGCAAACTTCTGTGTAACTGAAGGGTCACTGGTTTGATTCCCAATCAGGGTACATGACTGAGTTGTAGGCCAGGTGCCCAGCTGGGGGTATGTGAGAGGCAACCAATCCATGTTTCTCTTGCATATCAATGTTTCTCTCCCTCTTTTTCTCTGTCCCTTCCCATTTCTCTAAAAATAAATTTTTTAAGAAGTCTTTTAATAAAAGGATGAAAACCTCTTCAATTTTTCCAATGTACACTTCCTAGAGTTTCGCTGTGCTTTTAACCCTCCACACTGAAGCTCACATCAGACCAAGATCACAGGCTAAGAGCTCAAGACCACTAATTTTTGCTCTACATCCATGGACTTTAAGTCAGCGAAACAATCATAGATTTCTTTAAAATTTAAAAAAGAAAAGTAATGGGACAAGGTAAGAATAGTGTTGACATTCACTTGGTGAGGAGAGAAAAGTTCTGGAACCCAAACATTTAATACTGGTAATAATGTCATCAGAGACAACTTCATAGGCACGTGACCTGAGAAGTCACACAGGACCCCAAACTCAAAAAGACCTCACACTTGGTTCAATGCTCCACTCTCACCACTCTGAAATTCTCAGTAACTGTGGACAAGGAACCTCGCATTTTCGCTTTGCGCTGGGCCCCACAATCTATGTAGCCAGCTCTGGTGATGATTCTGCTTGAACACGACTAGTAGGGTTACGATATGGCCCCATTTGCTCTGGACAACCATGGGTTATATCTGTCGTCTGTGGTACTTATTTCACAGCATCCTCCCCTCACTCCCAGAAATATTCTAGTTTGTATGATACAGTATCGATAGGGTCACTTACCAAAAAAGAAAATTTAATAAATGAAAACTGAAAATCAGTTGTGATTAGAAGTTTGTGGATCTATATGGGTGCCAAAAAAGTTGACCAATTGCTCAGTTTTACCTAGAACTCTGATAATTTAATTGCTCATCAAAAATTGTTTGCGGTGTGTCTGTGCCATGAGACAATGCATGCGGCACCAAGATCATACCTGGAGAATCTAGAAGTTCTAAATGCACTTCATTCCAAGATTGTACTATTTAAATGTGGGAATTATCAAATCAATGTAAAATGCGAATCAAGTACACATAAACACAATCATCTACTGAAAACACACCCAAGGTTTCTAAAGCACTGAATTGTTTGGAGATTGGTAGTTTGAACAGAGTTTATAATTGAAGAAGACCTTGTAAATGCCTTTCTGTGGAGGTAAAAGTATGCATTCTTATTTGCCAGTCTGCTTTGGTCCCTTGATACAAACTCCCTAAGAGACAAACTCTTCAGATCTAGAAATGAGCAGTATATTTTTCAGAACAAAAGGAGACATTAACGTTTGTGTACGGTAAACCAAAAAGATACAGAAAATTGTATCCTCTTGCACAGTACTGAAGGAACTTTATTTTTTGATTCATCACCTCCTCCATTTTTCCCAACATATTGAAGAACCAACTCAAAAGTACACCTTCCTATCATTACCTGTTATCTTTTTTCCCCTGCTCCCATTACATTACCTTCATTGGAAATGAAGGACTTGTTTTTATTGATTAGAGTAAGGGGAAGTAGTTGGTAGAAATCACTGAGAATTTTGTAACCAAATTGCATTTTTGGCAGTCTAATTTTTAAATTTTATTTTTTAAGAGATCATATTTTAAAATTTACAATATAAAGTATTGTCTTCTCAAACTGGTATAAAATATATAGTATATATAGTATAAAACAGACAATTTCTAATGATAAAAAGGAGCATTATGCTAAGTGAAATAAGCCAGGTGGTAAAAGATAAATACCATATGATCTCATCTATAAGTGGAACCTAATCAACAAAACAAACAAATGAGCAAATTAGAACCAGAGACATGAAAATAAAGAAGAAACTGATGGTGACCAGAGGGGAGGGGGTAGGAGGATAACAGGGAAAAGAAGGGGAAGGGGCAAGCAAAGGAACATGAATAGAGAACTCACGGGATAGGACAGTGAGGGGGATTGACGGTAGGAGTGGTAGGGGGTCGGGTAGGGGAGAGCAAAGGGGAAAAAGGCAGGACAGCTGTAACTAACAACAACACATAAATAAATACAAGGAAGGTAGATAAATAAATTAGATAAATAAATAAGTAAAACAGTTATTGAAGTGATAGCTGTACGCCCATGTTCATTGAATAATTATTCACAATACCTGAGATATGGACACAATCCAAGTGTCTGTTGACCAATGAATGGACAAAGAAGATGTGGTGTATACTTATATGCAGAGGAACATTATTCAGCCACAAGAAAGAAGAAAACCTGCCATTTGCAACAACATGGATGGACATGATGGCATTATGCTAAGTGAAATAAGTTAGAGAAAGACAAATACTGTATGATCTCATTTGTGTGAGGAATCTAAAAGAGCCGAACTGATAAACACAGAGTAGAACGGTGACTACCAGGGGTCAGAGTGGCTGGGGGAACTGGGGGGATGCTGTTTAAGTACACAAACTTGCAACAGGTAGCTATGTAAGTCCTGGAGATCTAATGCACAGTATAGTGATTATAGTCAACAACATTGCATTACAAACTCAAAAGCTGCTCAGAACCCAGATCTTAAATGCTCTCTCCATGTAAAGGAAGTGGTGATACATGCGTGACCTGATAGCGGTATTAGCTAACACGATTGTGGCAGTCATACTGCAATAAATAAGTGTATCAAATCAGCACATTGCACACCTTAGACACAGCATTGTATGTCGACTTTACCTACCAAGCCCACTTTACCTACCTACCAACTTTACCAACTTTACCGAACTTTACCAAGTTTGAAAAAGAAAGGTAAAGCTTTGAAATGTAATCTCTTGAGTATCAGTTTGCTATTTATTTCAAAAATATTTGGACCAATAACAAAATAAAGCAACAATCACATATATTTTATCCTGCAGACTCGGTTCCACCACATACAACGAAATGAATACTTTCACATGTTACCAGGCACAAGGTATAAGACAATTGTCAAAGTGCTGAAACACTGAAATGCCCATGCCTCTGACCCAGTGGTGTGCTGCAGCCTTCAAGCATAGTCCCAAATGTGGGGGATGCTATGCACAAAAATGTGCCTCACAGTATTTTAATCAATGAATGATTAGAATGCACATATATGTTTCACAGTAGGGAAATGGTCAAGTAAATTACAGTACAGTATATACTGTGTGTTTAATAATACAATTTTCTGTCCCCTATTTTTCAGTTAATATTATAACACAAGCATTTTCCAACATAATTCAAAGATCATAAAATGCATTTAGTGACTGCATTGTATTTTCCTAATTGTCTTCACCATGGGCATATATAATTTTTATAGTTGGAAATAAAACCTTTAAAAAAGATGAAATATCCTGTAAATGGCTTTTTATTCAACTACGAAGCTAGCCTTGCTCCAAGATGTAAGAATGATGAACAGTCTTTTATATACTCTGTATCACATTTGGGAGTCATGTCACAAATGGGGTGACGGAATACTTTTTGTCCTCTTTGTTTTCTTCCAGGCTCTGCTCACATCTAACCAGAATTTTAAATGCAAATGTTACACTCAAATGTGAAGAGAACTCAAGGAATAAAGTCTGACTTGCACATGTTTCCACTGAAGGGAATCCGTGAAGTCCATCCTATGGTCCTTGCCCCAGCAAAGCCCACGCGAGCTTCAGTGGGGATTCTGCCAAGAGCAGGATGGCGGGGCAGGGCTTGGTGGTGTCAAGTCGGATTAGTTCTCTCAGCCTTTGCCGAGCTGACTGTTACACAGGATGGCACTCTCTTATTGTCTTTAACCACTTGTAGTTCAATGTATTTTTATATTCATAGACAGCTAGATAGGCAAGATGTGCTACAACTGCCTTTTATGGAGGTGGTAAATTTAATTCACAGCATATAATAATATGCATGTTTGTAGAAAACATATTGATCAAACCATCTTCCTTTACTGCACTTAATATGCAGAGAGAATGCAACATTTCTTAGCATTAAAATATGTTGTCTCACTCACACAAAATGAAAGCAAAACATTTCATGGTATTGAGTTTAACGCTGGCCCTTCAGCTACCTTCAGCAATGTACCACGACATTCTCATAGAGGAGTTTATGGCCGGGACATGTCCTCCCAGAGCGGTATAGCCAGTCGGTTCAGTGGGGAGAAGTGAGCGGCGGGGCAATTTGTTTTAGTGAACAATCCAGTGCATTCTCTCACAAATTTTCACTCTAAGGACTCCCATGTTTTTCCCTGCCCAGTGTGACTCAATTGGTTGGAGCATCATCCCGTGCACCAATGGATTGGGGGTTTGATTCCCAGCTGGGGCTCATTCCTAGGTTGCGGGTTCAGTCCTCTGTCAGGGCACATATGGGAGGCAACCAGTTGATGTTTCTCTCTCACATCAATGTTTCTTCCTTTCTCCCTTCTTCTCTCTCTAAAATCAATAAACATATTTAAATAAATAGCCCCACGTTTTGCAGACCGGGTCCCTCAGAGGCAGACCTGAGACACAGATCTGCACACAGGTAGTTTATTGGGAATTGCTCTCTAGCACAGCTCCAGTAAGGGAGTAAAGAAAGCAGAGGGAGATTTGAAGTAGATTGCAGCAGAGGCCTCTGTAATCCAGTTAGTGCTCTGAATCTGGCACCACACTTCACACTGTCCCAAATGGAGTCAGGAGGAGCCAGGCCTCCTAGCCCTGCTTTGACCAGTCATTGAGTGGAAGCTGTCCTCAGAGAGGGAGTATTGCCTAGGGCTAGGTGATTACCTCTGGCAGAAACAGCACTGATTGAACTCAGCTGTGAGTCATCAGGAGGCAGCACTCCCAGCAGCTGGGGAATGAGTGTCTTGGTTCTGAAGGGAAATCCAGGCAGCATACCCCAGCACCCACCATCACCACTCAGAATGTCCTGCTTCAAATATTAGTGCACCACTTCTGGGAGTAGCTCCTCCAGGTTTCTAGTTTTCTTTTTTTACCTCCTGCAGAAACTGACAAGAGGGAGCTTAGTGAGATTCCTCCAGTCTACTGCTACAGCTAGCCTCATGGCTACTCCTCATCTCCGTTCTCTGTTACCCATTCCAGATTTTCCTCACGCAATTGTTATTCCTACTGGCCTCTGGTTATCAGAGGGGGTGGAGGGAGAGTGACCCAAATCAGATCCCCGACTTTTTTTCCCTTTACTCTTCTTTATGCAGGAAAATGTGCAAGTAGAATTTATTGCATTTCGTGGTATAAATTTATTCCTTCTTATCATTGTTATTTGTGAATACATTTTTAGCATATGAATACTGATGTAATTTTTATTTTTTTTCCAGTTTTATTGGGATGTAATTGACATCATTTTGTGAGTTTCAAGGATGTATCATACAC
>VMDR010024594.1:0-14937 GCA_007922815.1 Macrotus californicus | reverse complement strand
TGGTGAATACATGTGCTGCACACACAGAGTAGGCTTAATGTATGTTTAAATAGTTTTGGTAATTCATACAAGTCCTTGGACAATACTACTCAACCATTTTTAAATTCTTAGTTCACATTTCTGTTGTTTGGGACAGTTTACAACTTATTTTTTTGAGAAAAGGTGTATCAGTGTTATGCTTTTGCACACTTGCGTAGCTGAAAAATAGCATGGCTATGACAGGAATCACTTAGCTTTTTATCTCTTAAAATCAGCGTTCTTTTGGAGAAGGCAGAGCTCCATGTGATGGTTTTGCTTTGTGATGGTTGTGATAACAGTGATGTTTAGTGTTTATGAAGAATCCATTTACATATATTTCTATAGAGAGACACCAACATCTAATCTCGTCAACAAATCTTTAAGGTAAGTGTTTTTATTATTCTCATTTTGTAGATGAGGAAACTGAGTCAGCAGGTGGAAGAACTTGACCGTTTCTCACAGTGAGGAAAGTGGCAGAGCCACTTTCTGCCTTCACACTGGAACTCTAACCCCTTTTGTTTTAAACTCTTTTTACTTTAATACATGTACATACATAGGATTCTTGCTTTACTTAAAAGATCAAAGAAAAGAATCCACACTATGTTTAGCTATTTGTCTCCATTAATTTGAACTGGTACACGGTGAGCCTTTTTATCTGAAAACTTGGCCCTTTTTCAGCTTAGAAATATATATATATTGCAGCTTGGTTATAAATTGTGTGCATTTGTCTATCTCTTTCTTAAGACATAGAAACCGGCCCCTTTGCTCTGAATTTTGGAAGCACATATCTGTTTTATCATCCATGCCATTGATCTGCTTTTCTGTGGCGTGGATCTTACTGATGCAGAAATCTCATTTTCATGGAATTAATCACAAGGAATGAGAGTCTCTGGATGTACAGCAAAGATCTCTGTGCTAAGACGAAATGGACTGCCTCCCTGGCTGCTGAGAAGTCACCTGACTTCTGTGCGCTTTGGTGGTCTCATTTGGAAATGCGGAGGATACTTGCCACACCTGCCTCACAAGTTCAAGAGAAATAAGACCTGTGAGAATGCTGAAGAAGTTGAAAAGTACAGTTGAAACAGTTAAGATTTTTAAAATTTATTTTCAGTGCTCATGATGAACACATATACAATATCATTGCTGAAAGCAAGCTAGTCTAAAACAAATAGCTTAGGACCATCATTTTACAAACGGGAGAACTAAGGTCCAAAGAATGTAAGTGACTGGCTCATGGTGTCCTAACAAGTAGCAGATCTGAAGCTAAACTGTCCTAGTCTCCAGCAAAAAGATTTGAATTATTTTTATTTGAGCGTGAGACACATTTTTCAGCCAGCGACAATGTGGTAAGAGCCAGGTCATTTGCTGTAAAAACCCTTCAAGGCTTTGCAGGGTGCTTTTCATATGCAGATGTCTCCGGGAGTTAATTTGGGGTGTAGGCAGTGAGCCAGCTCAGCCAAATGCTGTGGGGCCTCTTCCTTGGTTACATTTTGGTGATTTTAAAAATGGTTCTCCCTGCTGAGTGATAAGAACAGTTTCCCCAGGGAAAGTGCAGTCTGCATAGCTAAACGGGTCCCCTAACTTTTTCCTGGACGATTCCTTTTTAATAAAACCTTTAAAGAAAGAAACTAAAAAAAAAAAAAAAAGCAAAACCCTACCTCATTAAAGAAATAATCAAGCAATATCATTTGAGTGATAGTCTAAGATATCTCAAACATTAAACTAACAGTATGTGAAGAGATTCATAGCTGACACAAGTAAAGAATAGTCAAATAGGGCAAAAAACCCATTTAAAAAATACCCTTTCTTCTTGTCAAAACCCCCAGATGTACGCCAAGTGATCAGTGTTTCCATTAAAAGTTCAAAAGATGGAATCCAGATGTTTCTCTCAGCTCTGTGGCCTTTGACCCCTGATGCATTTACTTGCTCTTGGAGGTTTTGGTCATATGACTCTCTGAACTTTATGCTCTACCTAAATAGCTCTGAAATTTACTCTATGATAATGGAGCATAGAGTTGTTTGGGTTGGGGATCAATTTCATGTCTATGAAGTGTTGCTGAAACTTGAAAGTTTTCTTTTTTCTTGCAGTTCCTTTGGAAAGAAATGTCCCTGTTTAAGTCATGTTATCACTATTCTATCTGAAATTTTAAGTGCTAAACATTTTAAGTGCCAAATGTTTGACCTACCTTGGTAATAGAGGGTTGAAAAAAATAAAGGTACTAATAGAATATAAATGATCTTTTTAAGTATTGCTATGTCACATTAATAAACATTGCTGTGATGAGGTAGACAAAGTGTTCTGAGAACAAATTGCTTTAAAATATATTTCTTGGCTTTCATTGCCAATCAAAAAATCATCTCCACTCATGCAACATAGCAACCAAACATGTTTTGAGGAAGATAAACAGCTCTCTATCCTGGACACAGATGCGTTCACTCTTAGCCATAGGACGGCAACAGGACCTTCTGGGAATTTAAAACAAAAGTGTGGGTAAAGACACACATTTACAGCAGCCAGGATTCAACCTGGAAGTCAGCTGTAACCTGTAATAACTGAAGAACGTTCATGTAAATCTTGTTTCCTGCTAGCTCTCCGAGTAATCCCCAAACTGATCAGAACTGTTTATAAATGTAAATTCCTGCCATGGCAAATAATATCAAAACCATGATCATTTTTTAAACATTTTTCAGAGGTCCTTAAAATGCCATTTTTTCACACCATAAATCTGTGGTGGTTGGATGCTGGGATCTTTCTCTCAGGCGTGTTGGGAGTTGGGCTGCAACCCGCTGTGGTCAAGCTCGGTGGGAAAAAAAGTGTTGCTAATGGTGACCCTAAAGGATTCTTAGAGTTGTTAGCCAATGATGTTTTTGACAAAACCATAATGATACCACTGAGACAAACAGTTCTCTGAGACTTGGTAGGTTTTTATCATTCACTTTAATATTTTGTTCCTGAAAGGGCCTAATGTGGAGAAAGAGACGCTGGGTTATCTAAGGGAAATCCCACTAAAGAAAACAAAATAGAATATAAATATTACTTCTCTCTGAGGATGCAAAATTATCCACTAGATCTTCTGATGACAGTTCTCTTGGATGGTGAACAGCTGGTCTGTTCCCTCATTCTCTTGCCCCTGAAAGGCCAGTTGGTCCGGAGAGTGAGGAAACTGGCCTCCTCTTTGTTTTGTAGGGGCTAGGAAGATGTTACCTGTGAATGTGAATTATTTCTCTACCTTTCCTATTGCTCCAGCTCTAAGTAAATAAGCAGAAATTTAAAAATAAAAATAATGTTTAGCTTTTACAGCCAAATTACATTTTTCCTTTCCATATAATAATTAGCTGAAATGTTCCCACTGGATCTACTCACATGTCATTTCGTAAAGCTATGTGGCTGGATTTTATTTCAATGGGACTTACTACTAAAGACAAGAATAATATAACAAAATCGATGATGGGCAAATACACAAATTTTAAGTAATAGCTTTTATGTAACCAGTGTTCCATTAGCCAGATAGTAAAATAAGGCAATTATTTGGATAATTTGGGTAAAAATAAGATTCTATTTGTTGGAGGATGGGGATCAAAGTGATATACCAAATTGACTACCAATTTCATTCGTTCATTTATTTAACAAATATTTACTAAATATCAAAGGATAAAGCATGTTTCTTTGTCTCACAGAGCATATAATGGAGTTAGGCCGACTCGATACATATGTGAGGCAGCACCTGTAAGTGTCCACTATTCCCTGGGTCAGGCAGGTTGACTCTTGGGTCACCCCTAAGTGGCATCACTGGAATTGCTACACTACTGTTCAGGCTATTTCTATTTTTACCACACTTGAAGGGTGTTATATAATTGCCACTTTGAAAAACCAGAAATAATTTTCAAATGTCTTAAACATTTTTAATTTTGATTTATTCATAAATTTGCGAATAATTAGACATTTATAAATTCACAGATGTTTCTTATATAGGAGCCCTAATTCGGACACCAAGTCTGCTTCATGAAGGACTTGCACATTTTCTCAAGAGCTATTCGTGGCTTGGTCGGTGCTGCGGTTCTTGCTCTTGCATCTCCTTTCCCCTCTTCTGCCATGCCCTGACACCCTCACTGGGAAGGATGTCGTCATTAACGGTACAGCCATTGATAAAGTAACAGGCATGTTGGAATGAAATGGCAGTTTCCATTACATTTTATTTCACTTTCTCTGCCCTAAATGAACACATGGGCCACCCTCAACAATTCTAGACTCCCTCTAATAATAAAGACTCCTTGGGTCACCTCAAGTCATTAAGTCACAGAATCAAGTCACAAAGTAATTCAAAAATGCAATTCCATTTGAACTCCAAAGCTTGACTTAGCTTTAAGCCTACAGTGAGGAAGGCGGAGGGAAGGGGGGCAGCCGATCCCTCTGCTGTCTGCTCTGTTCCAGCTTACTTTCTGCTCCCGACTCTCCATCTAGAGTTTTTCTCTCCATCCCAGGGTTAAAAGTAGGGGTGACAGAACGAGGAATGTAAGAGAAGAGGACAGACATCATCAGTTCATCAGTTCAATGGGAAGTATCATGCCCCCCTGGATATGGAAAACTGTTAAACTGATTCTTTCTCTTGAGGGCACTGTCTTGCCACAACACTGGCCCTCTCCCGTGCCTCCCTTGTATTGATCCATGGGAATCACTCTCACATCTTGACCTGCCAACTCACGGAACATGAGCCCATCTCTCCTTTTTTACCACCAAAGCAGGCAGCCAACCTTCCCTGACACTTTAGATTCCCAAGGTTGAAGTCAGACCCCAGTTCACTGCTCCAAGAATTACACAGTAGTCAGGAGACACAGGCCAAGCTCTAGGTAGCCTCCTAACCCCACCCCCTTTCTTGGTTTGTGTAGAGGAGCCAATCCCAATACCTTCATCCAAGGAAAAGAGCAAACGAATGACAACACAAAAAACTTTCCCTCAAAAAAAAAAATCCTTCCCACCCTTCTCCTCACAAAAAAAAATTCTTTTTTCCTTATCTTCTGGATCTGACCAGGGTTCAAAATCCTGGCATAGTTTCTGGGATCATTCTCTTTGTAAGTGTGCATGTAAGAGGGGTTCTATCTCCCCCCTTTCTGTCCAATCTTATCTAATAGGGGTCTCAGTGAACACTGAAGCAGGGAGAGTCCCAGTCAAACTTTGTTTTCACTTGAGTATTGGAATGAGTGATTTAACTTTGCTGATATAGAGGAGAGATTTTCTTCCTCTTTATAAAGTGTATCTACTATTAATGTGGCCCTCTCTTTTTACATAGCACCCCTTAAAAGTCATACTCCACCATGCGTTTATTCATATCTCTATCTTAGGCAAGAAGAGGTAATTTATTGAATTCTTGGAACAGTGGAGCTTGAGGGGTATGGCTTCTTGGCATGGCCCTGAAGCTCACTGCTGCATTAGGAAATGCAGGTTGTCTTTCCAGTATGTTGCACGGCCTACCCCAGAATGTCCCCTGGACCCAGCAGACACATTTCCAATGAGTGGCTGAAACCCAAGTGTTGGAAGAGAGAAAAATAATGAAGTCTAAGCGGAAGGGGCTATGAATGGGTCTGTCCAGGTAATGAGTCTCCACCAGCTAGCAGTCCTTCTAGAAGGTCTCAGCTAGTGCTTGACCATACCCATGAAACCCAGACATTAATGACTGGCTTTAGAATCAATGAAAATTTAAGGCCTAAAATGAGTCCAACACTTAAATTCTTACGTGGCAAAAAAAAAATTATGGCTTGGATTTCAAATATTATTCTGTTCTTGGTACATAAAACATAGGGTCACAAAAATTGATCAGGGGAATTTCCAAACATCTGTTCAATGGATTTGGGCAGTTAATAAGATCAAATCACTTGCTGATTTCATATAAACTATTTTTAACATTTCACAATTATTTTTGTTAAGACCAGCAATGGCCATATCAGGCTTCACTCCTTGCCCACATGAAGCCGTGTAAATTAATTGGTCCCAGCTTGCACCGCTGTTGTCGAATCAACACAGTCTGGCTGCCTTCTGTGAAATGCCAACTAACAGATCAAAGCCTCTGGAGAATGACCCCTATTTTCCCCCAAATATGTGTGGTTTTCTGGAAATCCATATCTCCTGCCTCTTTAAATGTCTGTGGGTCATTATGAGAAGACAGTTTCCATCATTTCTGCCTGGGCCCATCGTGTTCCTAATGTGCCGCCCTATAACCCATCTGAGTATGTCACACCTGTGAAGTGATGAGCTTGGTGGGCCATCCACGTTCCTGCCCCATCACGTGAGCTCTAAGTCTGGCTATCCCACCCCTGCTTCCAGTTTTACCTGAAACAGGGCAAGACTGGGGCTTTGTGCTGGGCTTAACCCTGCTTCCCATGGTCGGTCCGCTTGTTCACACTGTACCTTAGAAGAAGATGCTAAGATAGAAAGCACAGATCAGAATTTTAGCCAATTTTACTCTAAATGAACAATTATTAATGATTAATATTAGCTTAACATTTTATTGTAGTAAATATACAAAACTTACTATTTATGACCTTATCTATCTATAAGCATACAATTCAGTGGCATTAAGTATATTCATCATCTCGTAGAAACATCGCCACTATCAATACCCAAAACGTTTTTTACCATCCATAACAAAAACTCTGTACCATTAAATATTAGCTCCCCTTCCTTCAAATAAGATTAATGTTAATAACAATGAAAGACGCCCGGATGACGTAGGGGATGACTGAGTCACAGTCCTCTTTGCCCTGCTTGGGAATTCCCGTGATAGAAAATTGAGTGGGGAGGGAACAATAAACTAAGTCCTGAATGCTTTCTCCTGCAACACGTAAAGAAAAGATGGGGTACATGTGCCTTTGGCTACTAAAAGCAGTCTTCCATCCTCTAGTGTTTTGGTTAGTTTGCTTTAATTTTTTCTTTTGTGTTTAGGCAAATCAAGTATGAGCCAAGACTGGAGGGAACCCCCCCTACGGCCCTCCTATGCAGGAGAAAGTGGATGTTCTCAACGGTGTAACATATGCCTTGCTCGCAAGAAAAGCCACAAAACATGGTGCTTGGGCAGCCGGGATGCTCCAAAGATCCTGGCTCAGAGCAGCGGGGCAGATGACAAGTCAGTAAGGTCCAGGGCTGGCCTCCACCCATCTTGCTTGTCTCTCAGGAAGGAACCTCCCGCTAGCACTGCTGAGCAAAGGGACAATTCATTTTAACAGGCTGAGTTGCTCTAGGGGACAACAAAAGCAAATCAGCTCAGCGTCCCACAGTAAATCGTCTCTAGCTGAAGGATGTCTGGTTCCTTTCTGGAAAGAATGTTCTTCGCTGAGTTGCAGTTTGCCAAGGGTCAAATATGACAGAAACGAAGTGTTGCTAATAGTGATGGAAAAGGATTCCTACTGTTTGTGGCCGGTGCTGGGTAGTAGAAAGGCCAAAGTTGTGGGCCAGAAAGCAGCAGGAGCCGGTACACTTTCCCCAAGACTTACTAAACTTTGAGTCACCTCTGCTCCCCCAGCCGTTTTGTCAGCCTGTTTGGGGGAAACTGATATTATAATTACTAATCTCAGCAAGGGCCTAATGTGCAACCTGAAGCTTTTTCATCCTTTGGTGCAATTAGGGCGGGAGGGCAAGGCCGGCAGACACTGGCGGGCTCCACCCCCTGCTCCCAAATCACCCTGCTTGGGTTTCATCCACACCCTCGCATCCTCTGCAGACAGGTAACTGAGCAGTACCCTGCTCCGGGGCCTCCAGTGAGGGGAAATTATTCCTGCCCAAACTGGCTGGGAGCTATTAAAGGTTTAAATGTCACCTCAAAAGAACTCTTTGCTAACCTTTAAGTGGTGGCGTCTCGAGGGCTGTTTCAGGCAGGATTTGCCCCCTCCCAGGGAGTCTGGAGAGCTGAGAACATTTGTCTGTGTTGTTTCTCCACCCCCGCCCTTTCTTTCGCTGCTTTCAGGGAATTATCACTGTACTTTCAAAGGGGGAATTTGTGGGACAACCGGCACCTGCTGGACTGAGCTTCCCAGTGAAGGCTCTCTTGGCTGAGTGTATAATTTCATTTAATCCTGAATAGCCCCCTTTACCTATTGTCGACAAATTCCTTTTAATCCTAACCACCACTTAGGAGAATATTTACTATCAAAAGGAGACAAATCGCTATTTAAATGTGGATTTACTCAAGTCTGAAACTATGACAGTGACATACGGTAAAATGATAATATGTAAATAAAAACTGGAGACAGATTTATCCCCCGAGAAAGCTGGGCAGAGCAGTGGATTAAAGTCATATGTGATCTACTTTGAGTGGCCTCAATTCAGACCCCGCGTTCAGTTATGACCAGCAACACAATTCATTTTGCTTACTTCAATTCATTTGGCCCGGTTCTCAATGACCCTCTGTTACCAGGCATACACCTCCGGTAAGTAGGCCTTGATGTTTACGGCACTTTGGAGCAGAATAATGCAAACTGCACATTATTTATGGGTGTGCACTCTCAGCTTAAGGGGCATTTGTCAGGAGTGTGAATGCAGGTAGAATAAGTAGATGTGTGTTAGCTCAGCTAGCCTGGTTTCCAGAAGCTAACTAGGAAAAAAAGAGCTAAATAAAATACCACCCCAAAGACAACAGCTTTCAATTATTGCCCATGATCCTGAATTCCTCCCAATGAGTTGAAAGGAAATCTATACCAGATGGCATTTTTCTGCATCAGCCAAGTGCACCAGTCATTCTTGACTCTTCCTGATGGGCAGCGGTGCCAAAGGGAGCCGGCTCGGCACTTCCTCCCTCAGCTCGCCAGTCACAGAACCCTCCATGCTTTCTAGGGATATATTTTTTAATTGCACTGAAATGTAATTAAAAGACTTAGAAGTGAAGGTCTTTTCCTAAAATAATTTTTTTAAAAAAGCAGAAATCAAGCACATTGTGTCCCGTGTTCTTTGGCAACGGTGGCAACGGAGCTGGAGCCAGAATGGGAAAAATAACGAATGCACATCACATTCCTTATCACACGTGGCAGTAACCTTTTCAGTTGAGACTATCTCAAAACATGTTAAATCACTAACAACTCCTAAATATACAGGGTGTGGGGCATTAAAAACGTTGTATTGTAATGCAACATTCAAATAAATTGTTTCAAGCCCACCAATATATTACATAGAAGAGCTGGCTCATAGTAATCATATTCTCCCCTAAATTATCTTATCACAAGACACCACATCTGAAAATGAAGACAAATTCATTTCTTTTAAAAAACCAAGAGTAGTTTTGACATGTCTACCTTGGAAAGTATATATATATATATATATATATATATATATAGTTTTTTGAGAGAACTGGTGTCTGCCTAGTACTCATAGAGTTGGGTCTCACGTATTCTTCATACACAACTGATTATGGGGAGGTTAAGAGAAAGGCATTGTGTGTATACTTCCTTCTGCCCATTCCTTCCTTCCTTCTCTATTCATGAGAAAGAGCCAAATAGCCAGTGAATTTTTCCAACTATTTGCTTTTTAAATACATTTTCTCACATATAGTATAATTTTATTAATTGATAAAGCATTTCACTCTGCTGCTTACTTTCTTGATTCCACTTTAAGTTTGTGAAGATCGGAGGACTCTTTTTTTAAAATAAAGGGCAGAAAATAATTTCCCAGAGATCAATCCTTGATTTGGAGAAAAGACAGGAAAAGAGGAAGACAAGGGGGGAACAGGGCAATAATCAAATGTGATTGACTGTGAATGATAGATTAGTCTTCAGTCTATGAAAGTCCTCATAAACATGTTACTTAAACATAATCACGTCCCAGATCACTTTGGTTAGACCAAATTTTTAGGCAATTCAAATGCACAGCTGTTTGTTTTACAGAAAGTAGAACAAAACACCAATTCAATCCAAGAAGAGATTGACTGACAGGTGAGGCCAAATGTCCATGGTTCATTAGAGATACTTGTGTTTAACCAAATATAGATATTTGAGGTAGCAGGGGCCTCCAGATGGTTACAATAAGACAATTTATCAACCCAACTCCGGGTCTGGGTGTCTTAAAATAATGGGCTCCGGGGTCCTGTTGTCGTACGGTAGGCTCTGCACTGCACAAACATCTCACTGTCCATTCTCCATAGTCTTTTTTCATGGATCAAGCGTGGTTGCAGTTGCTTCGTGATAATTTAATTCACGTCTAAGCTGGGCAATGTATTCATCAGATAACCAGGAGAGTCTTAGAGGGGCTCACAAGTGCTGCTGATGCCTGCTTAAGCCACCGGGTGTGTGCCTCAACAGCCTTCCAACTGGCTGACACTTGAATGAAACGAATGTTGCATCAAAACATATTGAGAAAACGTTTTAAACCCCACACCATCTGCGAGAATGATAGAGTTGGAGCCATAAGGGTCGTCTTCAGTTTGGACTGGGTGGAATGTCAGTTTCGGTCAGAACACTTTGCTGGCGTCTTCTGGGCTCCAGGTTCAGGAAACAGAATGGTGTTAATGGCACCATGAAGGTAAAATGAGCATCTTGAAGCTCCAGCTTCACCCCTAATAAAGTAGCTGAGAGGCTCTCTTCCCTCGGTAGCCACTGAGAATCAACAGCAACTGATGGTCTTAAGTGAACAAGCTAATATTTCATCCATGGATACCAGAGCGTTAATGGCTAAATATGCCAGTTGAGGGAAGGAGCACATGTGCAGCTATTTGCCCGACACAACTTCTGCTGTCATGGCCTATTAAAACCAGTTTACATGTGCATGTCGAATTTGATGAATATGCATGTGACCCTTTTCAGAGCCATCACTCATTGGGCTATGGCCCCCATGGCAGGAAAAACAGCACCTCTCATTAAACACAGCATGAGTTACAGGCATGTTATGTTAATATTTCTTCAGAACTTTAGGGGGTTTTCTTCTTGTTCTAATAAATCCTGTGAAGAAAATAATTTGAAAGTATAATTGATTAAAAAAACACTTTTTTCTCCTCATTTTTCCCTTAACTATTTTATTTGGTGTGTGAGTTCTGGAGGGCTCTTTCCTCAGGAAGTTGTAGGACAAGCTTATGAATTGTGCTTTGTATCACTCATTTGGGACTCCCGAGGCCAGCCCCCTCCTCAGTTAGAAGTTCAGCAAGGCTAAACAAGAGACCTCCCAGCATGGAACTCCAAAACTCATGAAAGACAGGGCTCCCTCTGAACTTTGGAACATAATGAATCATCTGTTAACTCACAGTGCTTACCAGTCGGTCCGGTGCATGGTTGGTGTTCAACCGATGAGAACTACCTGGATCATTATTATTGTTATTTAAGTCACAGTGTTAAAAAATCTTTGCACTAGGGAAGACAGGAGTATTTCTGAAGATTCTTTTCAAAATACATAGAATGGACACCATAATAGGGTTTACCTTAAGTAAGTACATGCAAGCTACTAAAGCACTCACTCCATAGGTTATGTCGAAATACTAGAATGCTAAGTACAGGCCTCATTTGCTCCAACAGCCTCCCTACTCTCATTTCTGTCAAGGCCTCAAACAATGCCCTTTTCTACCCTACCTTGCAGTACTGACCCTTCCATGGTGTCTGGCCAACTATGTTATTAGATGTTTGAATGCACGGGTGATGGTTACTGCCCTCCTGTAGCATCAAAATATCTAGTCCAGTGTCTGACATACAGATTTGAATAGCCTTCTCAAATTTCTCCCCTAATTGCTGACCGAGTACTGTCCAGAGACAGTACCTAGCAAAGAGTGCCCTGAAGGGATGTGCAGGGGATTTTGGTGAAGAAAAGAACACCTGGAATGTGGCAGAAGTTCCTGCCAGGGCTACCTGGAGAGCCATTACAGCACAGGGGCGCTGAATTAGGAATCTGTAGTTTGGGTTCTCATCTCAACTCTTCCTTTGTCTGGCTGGTGGGCCATGGCACGTGTTCACTTTGGACCTCGATTTCCTCATTTCCAAATAACTGCCAAGGTCCCCACGGTCTAGCAGTTTCCCCACAAAGTATTTTACTCCACTTTTACAGAGTTGGTCTTGATCTCAGTTACTGTTGTATATCTGAGGCCAGAAAAAGATTTTCAATCACAGGTCTACTCTACCTGTAAAGGGGGGATGGTATGTTTGTGCAATTCCCAGAAAATTATTACAGAGCTATTCACACTTTTTCCTCCATCTCTAGCCCTGCCACCTAAGAGCTCAGACTCTGAAGCCTAACTCTGCAGTGTGCTATCTGGTAGTCAGGTCAAACCTCCAGGCAGAGCTGAGGATCCCTTTTGAAACGTCTTATCGTGATCACAAGTCCTCAGATTGACTCCTGTAGATTGGAAAACCAAATGGTGCAAGAAGTGGAAAGTATATTTGCCAAAATAATAGTAGCCAAATCTCTTTGAGAAGTTACCATTGTCCAGGCCCTATTCTAAATGAATTCTAGTTTTATATTTTATTAATTTAATCTGCCCACCTGCAATCTGAGGTAATTATTGTTGTTCTTACACCTGCTCTGCAGGGAGACAACCGAGATGTAAAGAGGGTAAAAATTGTTCAAGGTCATACAGAGCTGGTAAGGGAAGAGGGCTAGATTCAAACTGAGGCAGTCTGGCTCTGGAACGTGGCTTTTTTGCCATTATGTCACAGCCCGTGTCAAACTTTTCCTCCCAGGTGCACACCCCCTCAAGATAATGGATTTGGAGGCAGATGGAGCAATGTCCCATATAATAGAAAACCAGAAACTCAAACAAAAACAAATAATAAAACAGATTTAGTTTCTAACCAGAGAATTCATTCCCCAGCTCCAGCTCTGCTGTGGATGCCAGGTTTTATTAGTGTGGCGGGCACTGCAGAAGACTGGTTAGAAATTTCGGGAATGCTCTGCCTCTGTGCATGAGGCCAAGCTGATCCTGGCCTGCATCTCCAGCCTGAGGTAGGACCCTGAAGATGCCATTGGGAGCGCTTAGGCGGAACACTCTCTCCCAGGATTCACGCCATTACTCTTCCCTCACTTGAGAAGCCCCCAGCTGGCTGAGCAGCAGGCCAGATAGCCAGAGCCATCTCTACCTCTCTGTATAAATCTAGCACCAGAGCTGCCAACAGACGGTGTTGGATAAAGTCTGTTCTGCTCTCTGCCAACCAAATGGCCCCACAGCATAAGGTTCCAAGTTTTCTCAGTCTCATAAAACTTGGCTGAATGAGGCAGCGGTGCCATGAAATTTGCATTTATCTTGTGCACCTGACACTTCCCATCATGATGATGGAGTGCTTCCCCCAAGTCGGAGCGTTCTCAGCTCTTAGGGAGGACAGGGAAGCAGGGTGGAGGTTGGTTGTGGGGCAGGCTAATCAAAGCCAGGAAGAAGTATATATCCGTAGGCATGAGAAATGGGAAACAAGGTATGGGAGGAATGGTGGGCTGGGGGCTAGCGGAGCACTGTGACTTAAGATAAAAGAGCATTCCAGAGCCCCTTGTGCATTCAGGCCATCAGTCATCTCTGCTTTTCAGGGACAGCCTTTCTGTTGACCTCCAAGCCCTGGCATGCAGTGTCCTTATAGCTGCCCCAGGGAAGCTGATCCCCTCTTTCATAGCCCACCATTGTGTGCATGCTTAGAGCAAGCATGCAAGAAAATTAACCTACAGGGTACAGGTTGTTGTAATGAAATGGTTTTGTTGCAGTTTGTATTAGAGCTTTTTGAATTCAGGAGGAGATGGGGAAGATGTTAGAGTTTCCACTCAGTGTTAGAAAAAACATTTTACTCAAGTGAAAATATCTGTCACTTTGTTCATCTTATTTAAAAGTCCTCAGCTTCACTCCAGAAAAAATAAAATCAGTAGTAACTAAAGAGCTTGGACTCTAAAACAGAGAGCTGATGTTCAGATCCCAGATTAACCATTAATTGGTGTCCAAGGTTCTGAGTTTTTCTTTGCCTTTGTTTCCTCATTTATAAAATGGGGATCATTAGAGGAAGTATTTCATACAGTTGTTTTGAGGTTAAATGAGATGAGGTATGTTACATGTTTGGTGTAGTACCTTGTGAACAGTAAGGGCTCCAGAGAGGTTGGTCAACACCCTGACCTTGAGACTGTGGGGGGATACTGGTTGTTCTTAGATGCCAAAGAGAAACCATGAATTACAAGGTTCTCAGTCACTCAGTGATAACTTTTTGTGCCATGAGAATCAGTGCCTAATGTGTCTCTATTTTTCAATGCCTTAGTAAGATTATACTTCTGAATAACTATGGGTTGATAGAATTCTTCTTTTTAAGAAATAATATATATTTTCTATACCTTTTTAAAATCTTTCTGTTTGTTACTCACAGTTTCAATTAGATTTTAATTTTTGAGGATCAAATTCCATGACTGCTCTGATTCCTTGACTCCTTCTCGGAGATATCATGTGAAGTAATTATTGATAATATTTCTCTTGACTAAAAGGTCTGGCCTCTATTTCCCAATATGGTGTCATCGATGGTGGGCTTGAAGTCTACCATGTGCTTGGCTATCTAGGGTCATGTTGTATTCCTGCAGTCAGTGAAAGTTTGGTAACTATTCTTTGTCCCTCACCAACCTGATCCAATCTACCATTCCAAATGCTCCTCCATCACGTTATTGCCTTCACTACATCTGGAATTTGAGAACTTCTCCTTGGATATTGCAGGTTGCATCACATCAAAGAAAGCATGACCAAATGGAAGTATCATCCATCATGGTCAACAAACAGAAAAAGGGGAGGGAGATATGCCGAAAGCCTTTAAGGTTAATACTGGTTGATGGCAAAGCTCTTATCCTCTCAGATTTTATTAGCAAAAGTAGATAAAAGTGCCTTCTGTTGGTAAGGAAGCCCAAATTAAGATATTAAAAATAGATTTTGAAAGTGTATTTTTTACTGAATCATCAGTTCGCTTATTCAGTTTTCAACAAAATATTTGTTGCATGCTTATTTGTGTTACATG
>VMDR010024593.1:0-14949 GCA_007922815.1 Macrotus californicus | reverse complement strand
AAGGTTTGGGACTTACGATATGCTACCCCCCCTCCCCTTTCACAGTACACATATTAAAATAATAAAAACACTGAAGTACTGTCGTAAAGAATGTAAGTCCTGGGAAAGTTTGCTGGAGCCTGAGGAGCCTCAGAGTAGAAGTTTTGTTTTTACCTTGGATACTCCAAACATCTTTTAAGTGTATTTTTTCCTAATTACATCTCAAGACTGTTTAAAAGTAAGATTTAATCCTATATGAATAAGTACATCATAAATATAGTTATTTTCTGGTGTATGTATATATGTTAGATTAGCTTATACCAATTAGATTGTCTGCATTTTTGTTAATGAATTTTCCAAAAGGATTTTTTTGTTTATTCCTGTGCATAAAGCTTCATTAATATTTTCTACTACAGATCAAATCAGTCTTTTGAAACCAACTTTAAAAGGAAATTATATTCGAATTTCTATGTTACCGACTATTGGACAATGTTTCATTGTGTTGACCACATATTAATATTTTCAGGAGGTATGACAGTACCATTATAGCTGTGAACACTTTTTGTTTTTGAGGGGGGTTTTTTTGTGTGTTTCTTTTCTTTTTTTTAGGTATAATTGGCATATAGCATTCTGTAAGTTTAAGGTATAAGACGTGTTGTTTTGATATGTTTATATAGTGAGCACTGTTCTTTTATGCTCTTTGCTAACAGCTCTTCACCTTTAGGGACTATAGTAGATTCTAAGCATTTAAGGATTTTAAGGTTTGAACTATTTAATAAACACCACCAAAGATCCTTAACTTGTAAGTAATATGTATTCTAGTCTTGGCTGATGTGTGGTAACAGTTATCTAGCACATGAATTGGCCGTATATTTTGCATTTCTTGTGTTCTTTATTTTTTACTTGTTTTTATCTAATTACATTAGTTGTGGCCTGAACTTAAAGTTTTTATCTCTGGGTTTTAGGGTTGAAATTATATGTTTCACTCTTGTGTATTCTAGAACCTCATACTTATCAAAAATAGCGAAGTTTCTTCCATAGTTTGTCTGGCTCTTCTAAATATGATAGCTTGATTTAAGAATCCATGTTGACTACCACACCCCTGTCCCTTGATTCTATAGCACTCATAATCAGATTAGCTAGGTAGGTAGTGGATTTAGCACTTTGGGGAAGTCTAATTTATTTGTAGATGTTTAGAGTCTACCTGACATTTATGTTCATTTTGGTTGTCTAGGCAGAAGTTTAGCAAGGAGAATTAGGCCCAGAGGGTTTTTTTCTTGCTGTCTCATCTGGAGGCTCAGTAGCTCTGCAGTAAACACTTTCTAGATGATAGGGCTGCCATCTTTCACTTTATACTTTAATACCTGAAGATTTGAAGGATTTCTAGTGAGTTCCTCTTGTCAAAAAAATAGTATTTGTTTTTACAAAGGCATTTGCATGATATTTATTAAAAAATGGCTCCTCGGTGTAAGGCAGAACAGGGTTAAAATATAGAATGAAACAGCATACAGTCATCCAACTCTTTTTGCTTTTGAGAGATGTTTTGATACCACAGTTTAATTTTATATGCATTAATCATCAAAGAAATGTTTTACATACTGTAAAAGTTAGGTTATGGAACTGTACATGAGAATATTGACAACATTCCTCTTTCTGGTACTGTAATTTTTGAGGTTTAGTTTAGTTACTTCACAAAAGAGTGTTTGTTACCTATTCCAGAACCATCTGCATTACCTGGGAACTTGTTAAAAATGCAAACTCCTATATTGAACCAAAACACTGGGGTGGGGCCAGTAATTTTAAGTTTTAACACACCTTCCAGATGATTCTGATGCATGTTCAAGTTTGAGAACAGCTCTTCTATGTTCTGAGTAGTCAGTATTACATTTACACCAAAGTTGTTCTCCCACAAATGGAGTCACTGCTTTTTTTTTAACTGTTGTTTTTGTAGGATTTTTAAAAAACTATTCATCCAAATACTCCAATTTGAGAATTTTGTACTGGTTTTATTGAATATTACCTGTATCTCTTTGCGTGGAAACCCCTTTATATGGATCTGGTAACTTGCTAGGCCTGTTCAGTAAATTATGGTCCCTTCTCTATCCCATCAAGGATACTCTGCCTTGTCACTACTTTAAGGGAGTTAGAGTGTCCGTAGTTTTCAGTCATCAGTACCAGTGCTGCTCCCCTTTGTTGCCACAAGTAATCAAGGACTGTTTATGCACTAAATAAAAGAAATATGTACCTCTTTAAAGTTATTTTCAGCAACTGTTAACTCTTAAGTAGAGTGCCTAAAGTATTATTTCAGGGTTTTTACTGGAAGAACAAAATTCATTGTACTTCTACATTTAACATGCATCTAATTTCCTCTCAGGGGCTAGTAAGACTTGTTTTTCTATTTATACACAAAAACATCTAATGGGGAAAAATTATTGCTAAAATTAAGAGAAACAAGGTTGATTTCAAAGTTATTAATGTACTCTTATCATTTTATTATATTATTAAGACTTTCTCAAGAGTAAATTATTATAGTTAAAAAAGTGGAGAACCTTGTATCCTTATGGTTTGATTTTATTTTTTGTTACAAATTTTTTAAAAGATTTTATTTATTTTTTTTAGAGAGAAGGGAAAGCAAGGAGGAGGAGAGGGAAAGAAATGTCAGTGTGAGAGAGAATGTTGTTTCTTGCATGCTCCCAGTGAGGGACCTGGCCTGCAAGCCAGGTATGTGCCCTAACCAGGAATCGAACTGGTGATCTTTAGGTTCACAGGCTGGCACTCAATCCACTGAGCCACGTGGTTTGATTTTAAATTCTAGCTCTAGTACATACAGCAGTCTTAGGCAGGTCATACCTAGCTTTATTTTCTCTTTATGAAATGGAAATAATAGTACCTAATTTGAAAGATATTTTTGCAAAGATTAAATGAAAGTTTATATAAATGTTAGCACAATGCCCAAGCACAGAGTAAAATGCATATTAACACTATCATGACCACCATTACTTTTTTCTGAGTTGTTTTTAATCATTGATGATATTTTTGTCCTATTGTTCATGACATGGCATTATTTAGGAATCATGACTCTTTTCCCTGTGCATAGCATTTGGTTTAGCATTTGACAGTGTTCAGGAATGTTCAGATTTTCATCTCTTAAAAGGTAAAATTTCTCATCAAGAATTATAGGAACAGCCCTGGCTTGGTATAGCTCAGTGGATTGAGTGGTGGCCTGCAAATCAAAGGGTCGCTGGCTCAATTCCCAGTCAGGGCACATGCCTGGGTTGCAGGCCAGGTCCCCAGTGGGGGGGGTGTGTGAGGCAACCACACATCGATGTTTCTCTCCCTCTCAGTCTCCCTCCCTTTCTTTCCCCTTCCTAAAAATAAATTAGTAATAAAAAAAAGAATTATGGGAACAAATAAGATTTTCAAAACTATAAGCAAGTAGTTCCTGAATTTGAGCTTTCCTAAAAATGAAGTTTTTGTAAATTCATTCAAGTATGTAACATGAGCATTTACAACTGTTTCTTAAAATTCTGTATGCTAAATTCTTACTAATTTTCTCCCCTTTTATTGGTTTTCACAAAAGTGGTTAGTCATATATATGACATTAAATGTATGTAACCCACATCAACTATTTGTCAAAGTTTTCTCAGAGGGAGAATTTACACAGTTAAATAGAATACTACATATATGCAGATATTAAAGTTTCTTCCTAAACTGGGAAATAAAAACCATCCAGAAAATTTAAATATGAATAACTCATGTTTTTCCCATAGTAAACTTTTTACTTTTGCCCTTCACTTACTAACCTTCAGAAAGACTTATTTGTGTACTTATAATCTTTGCATTTATTTACTTGCCTTTATCTTTCGCATCTGTATGTTTTCAATTAAAACTACTTTTGAGGAAGGACAGAAGACCTAGAGACAGCCACCACTAGTGTATGTTTTTGATTCGTGAGAAAAATGGTTATTGAAACATTCATTGTTCTTTCTGATACGGCAAGAATTAAAACTTGTGGAAGTTAATCTTTTGGTTTCAGGTGAAAGGATGTTATCTTTATGTATAATATTTCCTTTTAGAAAGTACATAATTCAGTATTTGAGATAGATTATATTACTCAGAAAAGTTGGTAGAGATTTGCACCAATTACCATCTAAAATTATCTTTCAGTAATCAATATCAATTCTCCAATATTCTAGATTAAAATGTGATTATATGTGGCTACTTAAGTATTGCTGTGAATTAGGAGACGGTAAGCCTGGTTCTAGTTCTGGCCCCCTTTTATAAACAGCCCTTTTTATACATTTTTAAGATGAGCAGATTAAGCTAAAAAAGGATTTTTCTAGAGCCAGCTTTCTTTTAAAGTGTGTACTCTCCTCCATATTAAACAATACAATCAATAGAATTTAATCTTTTTTTGCTCTTAAAATGTATTTCACATTTTGGGATCAGTTTTGGTCCTGTCTCACTTAATTCATTGATGCTCTCTGGTGGTGCTGAAGTGTTTCAAGCTGTTGGGTACAGTGACTTTGCCAATTAGCTCTAGCTACAGTGAACTACCTCTGTTTTTGTAGATAATGTTGTTCAACTGACTTGAACTGCTGATTTTATTCGGCTACAAACAGGGAGTTGAACGGACTTAGGAGGTGGTTTTCAGACCTCTCATGGGTTGCAGTCAGTGCTGGGGTTAGAATCATCTCAACATACCTGGCAGCTAATGCTGGCAGCTGGTTGGGGCCTCCACTGGAGCTGACAACCAGAACACCTATAGGTGGCCTAACCACCTGGCTTGAGTTTCCTCACAGTATGCTCTCTGGGTTCAGAATGATTGTCCCTAAAGTATAAGGTAGAAGCTGGGTAGTCTTTTATGACCTAGCCCCCAAAATCTCATAGGTAGCATCAATTGTGTTCTAGCCACAAACTCAAGAGAGTAGTTTCAGTGTCATATGAAGAATGTGTTGTGAGAAATTTTGTTGCAACCATACAACAAGATTGGAATCTTGTTAGAAATACAGTTTGCCAGACTTCTCCCCATGTCATTTTATGAGGAGCATCCTCATTTTTCTTGACTATAATAGCATTCCATTGCATGGATCTTATAATATATGCTTTAATTCAGTTCTCTAGTTTTGGATATTCATATTGTTTTATATTTTTCTGCCTCTTAACAATGCTACAGTGAATAACTTAATTGGTAGTCATTTCTCACATATTTTAAGTATTTCTGTAGTATAAATTCCTATAGGTTGATTGCTCTGTCAAAGGTTACATACATTTGTAAATCTGATAAATTTTTCCAGACTGCCCTCCAATCAGCAAAGCACAGAATGCCTATTATCATATTTTAATAACTCAACATAAATATTATACTTGTAAATGTTTCCTATTCTTCTGTGCATTGATCTCTGCATTTTTTAAGTTCAATTTTCCCATATTATGAGTGAGTCGAGCATCTTGACATTTTAGAGCCCATTGTATTTCCTTTCTCTGTAAACTGTGTATGACTTTATGATATTTTATATAGATTCATTTATAATAGTAATATTGTATTCCATTTTCTCAATATCTCTGGATTATATTCATATTTATTGTAGTAACTGATAATCTTTTTTTTTTTAATCATACCCTTATTGTTGGACAGTTAAGTGTTTATATTTTTTGTTTACTCTTTTAGGTAATCATGTAATAGTAGAATTTTTCCCCCTTTGGACTTACTTCTGTAAGATCAATTTCTAGGTATGGTTACTGAACCAGAAGTAATTTTACCTAATTATTGTGGGATCAGAAGGATTTCAGTCTTCATCACTTTTTTCTTCCCATGGAGGTACTCCCAGTTTTGGGGTCATTGCTTAGCATAGATAATTATATTGTGAGACTACATATTTCCTGTAATTGTTACTAGTCTGGGGTTAGAGGCTTCCCCTTTCTCCTCTCCCTTTAATTTGCCCTTTTTCATTTCTGTGTTGTAAAATTCTCAGATATTAGAGCTCAGTGGATAGGCTTATCGCTAAGCTTTAAAGAGTCACTTTCAAGGCTGGTAATATTTTAAAGGTGTGGGAGATTCCCTTTAGGTTTGGGAAGCATTAAGTGCTAGGTTCTTGACCCAAAAGGAGAAAGGGTATCACTAAGGAGAAAGGAGAAAGAGCTTCCTTTGCAAAATAGCCTGGACACTATTCATGCACATTATCTTTGATTTTCTGTAGTTTGAAAATGATATTCTTAGGTGTAGGTATTTCTGTATTTTCTTTCTTGGTGTTCTCTGAGCTTCCTAGATCTTTAGTTCTTCCTGGGCTATTCTGTTCTTATTTTTTCAGTCTTTGTTCTCTTTATATTTTCAGTTATAGAAGTTTCAAGGCCTGAGAGTCTCTCCTTAGCTGTGTCTAGTCTTCTAATGAGCCTGTCAAAGGCATTCTTCATTTCTGTTAGTGTTTTTGATCTCTAGTATTCTCTTTGGTCCTTTTCTAGGATTTCCATCTCTCTGCTGATATTGTCTGTCTATTCTTACATGCATTCTTCCTTAGCCATTAGAGCCATTACTACATTAAACCTAGTTTTAAATTTCTAGACCAATAATTATAACATCTCTCCTATGTCTGGTTGTAAAGCTTGCTCTGTCCCTTCAAACTGTCTTTGTGCCTTTTGGTATGCCTGGTAATTTTTCGTGCTAGTTGGATATGATAATTGTGGGTAAGAGCAACTGCTGTAAATAGATGTGGTGGAGCATTGTGTAGGGAAGGGAACCAACCATTCTATAGTCCTATGATTAAGTCTGTCTTTTTAGTGAGCCTATGTGTCTGGACAGTAAATCGCACAATTGTTTGTCAGGTGATTTTTTTTTCCTCTCCCGTTAGATGGGACAGGATGGTTAAAGTCTGGAGGTAGAACTTTCCTTTCTCCCATATGGAAAGCTAGAACTGGCTGGAATTGGTTATTACCTCCCACAGGTCAGTCAGATTCTGATAACACCCTAGCAGATTACACTCAGGTTAACCAGTCTCCCTGAGGGCAGGCCTTGGTAAGAGCAGAGGATCTGGTTTATTTCAAAATGGATCCTTTCTCCTCACCCTGGCAGAAACATACGAGGATTTTCTTTGACATTTACTGTGAGAACCTGGTCAAGTTTCTAGAGGTAAGACTCAAAAAAGTATGGTGGACCCCAGTATGACTGTGTCACCTACAGCTCAGGTTTTCCTACCCCAGCCCTGGTTTTATCAGATTTCTGCTCTGAGATGTGCTTTTCTGTATCCACCTGCCTGTTTCTCTGATTTTGAGGGCAGCAGATTGCCTTGTGACCTCACTTCTCTTAGAGATCCGAGGTGACTTGTTGATTTTCAGTTTGTTATGCATTTTATCTGTCAGGATGAAGTGGTGACTTCTAAGGTCCTAACACTTGGAACCAGAAACAGAGTCGTTTTCCTTGCACATTATTGGAATTTAATAATATTCAAACTACTTAATAAAGTATCTCTTATTCATAGATAAAATGTCTTTCATAGACATATATCTGTTAAAGCTAGTTGATTTTATTAACTTTTTCACTGTTGATATTGGGGGGCGCTGATACTAGTTAATAACTTCTAATAACCTCTCCCCTTTCTCACGTCTTCACCTTTTCTCTTTGTAATGTGTACCATCATGCTGCATCCCAGTTCAGTTTGTTACATCTTTTTTAGGTAATTCCAGTCTGGTGAATAAAGACTTTATAAGGATTGTGCCTTTGGTGTGGTAAACACAGCCTTCTGAGCCTTGAAGGTTCATCAGTTCATTCTAGGGTGATCAGGTTTGGGGCTCTAACTTAATACTAACTAAACTCAGACTCCTAAGCCTTACTTATTTTTCCCCCTAGGTGATTTTGGGGGTATGTTTATTAAAGATGGTGACAGTAAGCCAAGGAAGGGCTTAGGACAGAAGGAGCAACAGGAGAGAGTGTAGGCAGGGCTACTTTGGATGTCTAAGAAATGATGGAAAGAAATGAGCCTAGGCGGGGCTGCTTTGGCTCACTGAGAAGTCACAGAAAGGGGCGCCTTGGAGACAGGTTCAGGGGGTTAGCCCAGGATGAGGTACTGCTGCCCATTACTCCCCTGGTTGCAAGTCTGTGGGGTCCCTTAGAGTTTAGGAGATGCGCGCCCGAGAGGGAAGAAGAGGGAGAAGGAAAAGGCATGGGTATGCTCCTGGGACAAGGAGTACACCCTAAGACTAATTTTAAAGAATTTGCTTTAATGTAGTTCAGAAAACTATCATGACAATGTTCAGTTGGTGACATGTAACCAACTTAGGTCCTGGTTAGTGAATTTTCCCTTAGGAGAGTTGGGTGTACTATCAGAGTAACTGTCGAGCTGTGATAGTAAACACACACACTCTCTCTCTCTCTCTCTCTCTCTCTCTCTCTCTCTCTCTCTCTCTCAACTCCCTCTTAGAATATTTCTGAAAAAATTACATGAATTAGTCTTACAGTATTGAAGAAATGATTGTTAATCTTCACCTCATTTTACTTGGCTTTATGCAGACTCTTTCCTGTGTATCATTAATAGTTCCCAAGATTGCAGTTCATTTGGCATCAATTACCTTTAGATGTTGCTCAGTGATTTTTGTTGTGGTAAAATAAACATAATATAAAATTTACGGCTTTAACCATTTTTAAGTTTGCAGTTCTCGGGCATTAAGTACACTCACATTATACAACCATTGTTACTGTCTACCCTCAGAACTTTTTCATCTTTCCCAACTGAAACTCTGCCCAAACAATAACTCCTGTTTTCCTCTGCCCATGACAAACACCATCCTACTTGTGTCCATGAATTTAGCTCTAGGAACCTCATGTGAGAAAAACTATCATATTTGTCCTGTGGCTGGCCTATTTCACTTAGCATCGTGTCATCAAGGTTCGTATTGTAACATGTCAGAATTTCCTGTGTTTTAAGGGCAGAATGATATTTTATGGTATGTATATACTACATTTTGCTTATCCATTCATCCTTTGTTGGACTGCTGGTTTTCTTCCACGTTTTGGTTATTGTGAATGATGCTGCTATGGACATTGGTGTACAAATACCTATTCAGGTTCCTGTGTTCACATCTTTTGGGATATCTGCCCAGCAGTGGAATAGCTGGATCGTATGTTTAATGTTTTTGAAGAATCTATACCACTTTTCACAGCAACTGCACCATTTTACAATTCCCACCAGTAGGGCACTAGGGTTCAGTTTCTCGCTATTTTTGCCAGTTCTTGTTTTTTATTGTTTTGCTAATAATTGTCCTGATGGATATCTTTGTGGTATTGATTTGCATTTTCCTGATGATGAGTGATGTTGAGCATCTTCTCAGGTGCTTCTTGGCCATTTGTGCATCTTCTTTGGAGAAATGTCTACTAAAATTTTTTGCCCATTTTTCATTTGGGTTCTCTGGGAGTTTGGGGTTGCTGAATCTTTCAAGTTCCTTCTATATCAATCCCTCATCAGGTGATACTGATTTATTTTTATTTTTATTTTATTTTTTTTAAGAATGAATCCTGTATGGTGGATGTTTATAGATAATCTCATAAGATGGATTTACTTTTGGGAATATTGCCATCTTTTTATATATTGTATAGTAAATGTGTTTATCTTTTTGCCAGACTTTTGGAATATTTTCTGTTTGGGTTTAGTCACGTGTGTATGCTTTCTAATGTAACTCTTCCCTGAATATGTTAGATATGTGGGGTTGGTCTAGTCTACTTTGCTGCCATAATTTACTGAGTACTCCTCCTATATATACATACAATTTTAATGGGCAATAAAAGTGGCCTTAGTTTTTATTTTGCCTCTTGTCAGTCCTGACCATCCATATATTCTTCTCTGTACAGTTTTATCATCTGCAGTGAGTGCTCATCTGTCTGAGAAAAGTCATTATATTAGATTACTGCTGTTGATACTCATTTTCCCAGTAAACCAACTTCTAACTTCACTGAAAACTTCAGTACCTGGTTGTTGCTGCTGCTTAGTCAGTTCTTGCTATTTTTCTTTTTTTAAAGATTTTATTTTATTTTTAGAGACAGGGGAAGGGAGGGAGAAAGAGAGGAAGAGAAACATCAATGTGTGGTTGCCCCTTGTACACTCCTAACTGGGGATCGGTCTGGGAACCCCAGCATGTACCTTGACTGGGAATCCAACCAGTGACCCCTTGGTTTGCAGGTCAGTACTCAACCTACTGAGCCACACCAGTCAAGGGTGTTAATTCTTCTTGATCCAATACTCATCGTGAAGTTTGATCCAGATCCATTGAACTCTAACTGAATTACTTGGCTCTAAAAACCTTTGCTTTCCCTACACATCACTTCCAAATGTCAGACTTGGATTTGATGATCACAAGATCCTTGATCTACTGAGATCTTGAACAAGGCCCTTCCCCTCTATATAGCAATTTGTATTTTTAACTTTCAGTTTTAACAGGGCCTCAAATCTACCACTTTTGATAGTTTTACATAAGGAAAACAGTCATGATTCAACTATGGTGACACTACTATTTTAGTTTTTTTCTCTTCGGTGCAAAATTTTCCATTCATGTTTTTACATAGGTAGATTTTTTTACTTTATGGCAATTAAATAATCATTTTTAAATTGCTACTTAATACTTACCAAGCCACCAATGTCTTTTCATTTATATTTAGGTTGTTTCCAATTCTTTTGTACAGAATATATTACTCTCCCTGCCCTTCATACCATCTTTTGGAAATTCCGTGATACACAATAGATTAACAAGTAATAGCATTTCATGGCTTTGCCTGGTTACAATTATTTCCAAAACAGTTATATGCCATCACCAACAGTGGATGTTTTTACCACACTTTTTTGGTAAGTTAGGAGGTAAACTTGAGATTTTTGCTGTGAAGATGATTTTGTTGATTACTAGTGATACTGACTTTTGTCTATGTGTATTCCTTTTGTGAATTTTTACAAATTTATCCTTGATGCTTTTGGAATTTTTTGTAAGATTTATATGAGCTTCCCACATATTAAACACGAATCTGTTAACATTCATTGTAGAGAATTTCTTAAATATATTCTCTCCTGTGTTGTGGGTGTATAATACATATTTTGGAAACCTATTCTCAAATTTTTGTGTACTTAAACCTCATAGTCATAATATAGGATTTTTAGTTCTAATAAAGTAATTCTATCAAATTTAATAAATAATTATTTAAGGGTTGGGGTGGTATTGATTCCTTGGTTTTTTTCTTTTTCACCTTTCTGTTTAATTCATGTAGAATCATTTTAGTTGTTAGTTTAAACTTTTCTTCTCAGTTCTTGGCCCTTGGCTGATGCTATTGATTTGCATAGTCTTTCCCCACCCACTGTTTTGCAGTGCCTCCTCCTTGCTTATTATTTATTAAGGTCTTAACACATTCTGGCCCTTTGGCATTTGGAGATTTAACATTTACAATTTCAGATATTGTCAGATGACACCAAGGTCTGTGATTCAGTAATTTGTAGTTTTGCTGAGACTGAACCGCTAGGTACTTGCTGCTGCTAGGCTTGCAGGTAGGAACTGATCATGTAGCTCAGTGAGGGAGCCTATTAGACAGGCCAGCACCCGCATCTCAACGCAGCTTTGTTTTTCTCTACTTGTCGTCGCGTACACAGTAACTCTCGAAGTGATAAAAGCTGTTTCTTTGTGAAATATGGGCCCGAAAAGAAAACCAACTGCTAGTGCTGGTGATGGAAGTGAAGAGAAAATGAAGAGGTCTAAGAAAGTGATGGTTCTTAGCCAGAAAATAGACGTTTTGGATATATTAAAGTGTTTTTGCAGATTCAGGTAAGTTTGTGGTTGGTTAATGTTGGTATGGTATTGATGTAGTTATATTTTGAGTGCCAGAATTTATTTTTTATAACTTTGTAAACAACTGGTAATGTATTTTTAGAAGCACTAAGGATTTGAAGATGTCAGCTCTACTGCATTTTATGGAAAAGTTAAATGCTGTAGTAGTATTTGAAAGCTTGAGAACTTAGGAGAATCATGATGGTCTTGCAGTATATAATGTTTATTATAATACTGGGCTATTCTATTCCCATAATGTATGTTCTTGTGGCACTACAACATTTTAATTTTTCTTTTAAATCCTCACCCAAGGATGTTTATTGACTTTATGGGAGGTGGGGGGAGAGAAACATGGATCTGTTCTCCCATGCAGGCCCCATCTGAGGATCGAACCCACATCAGGTGTATGGGACGATGCTCCAGCCAACTGAGCCACCTGACCCGGCTAATTGTAATATTTTTTGATGTATCCTAAATGTTACTTCCTTGGCCTCTGACACTGGTCTTTCTCTCTCCCAAAATTATGCTGTCATCCTACCACATGAGGAACAGTATGGTGTTTCCAAATTAAAAAGATGTTGATGGTATTTTGTTTGAGATTGTGTGAGTTATATAATACCATACTTGGCCATGTATGATGTGCTCCTGTGTATAATGTGCACCCTTATTTTTTCCTCAAAAATTTGGGCCAAAAGGTATGCATTATACATGGCAAAATATGGTAGCTTGAGTAGAGGCCTTTTGAAATGTCTGTTTTTTTCCCCTTTGGGAACTGTCTTTTGCAAATGTTAACTGAAATAGCCCAGAAATAGTCCCACATATCTTATATGGACTTCTTTTAGCAAACATGTTGAACATTTATATGAACTGGGATTTAGATTAGATGTTGGAGAAGAGTAACTAATAGTAATTTCTCAAGGAACTTCCAGTCTAAGATAAGAAAAAGAAAATATAGTCTTTTTTAAAAGATTATAAAAAGTGTGAAACATTATTGCACAGGGAAGTCTGGGAGCACAGAGATAGGAGCTATTAAATAGTATGGGCTGAAGAATGGTTTCTAAGGAATTGAGTGAATTGGTTGTTCTTGTTCTTTGTTAATATGATTGAGATCCATTCTTCTCCCAGCATTACACTGAAAACCTGGTTATTGTCTGTGTATTTGTAAGGCTGTTGACTTTTATCTGTTCTAGCCAATTTAAAGAACTCATTATCTGCTTTACATTAGCTGCTGCCTTTGGATTTTCATGTCAGTCTTGTGTCTTCCAAATAATGTCTCTTTCCCATATTTTTTTACTTTTATTATATAGATGTCCCAAATAATGTTAAATAATTGTGATAATGTACTTTCTTATTTGGTTTCTAGATTTAGAGATATTGCCTAAGAGCTTTGCTATTAAGCAAAATGCTGATTTCAGGCTTAAGGATGGAGTGGACAGTTGATAAATTTTAAGGAAAAAGTTTTATGTGTATATTAGGAACACATGTTGACTAATACCTTTTTTAATATTTAAATAATATACAGTTTTGTTTTTTTAGCCTACTGGTGTAATAGCTTTATATTTCTGAAAGAATTTCTATTTGGTCATGAGTTGTGGGGTTTGTTTTTTATTATTGTATTTGTTGGTGTTTCTTTGCCTGTATTTTATTTGTTTTTGTACATGCATTGATAAAAAAGATTGATAGCCTTTTGTGATTTATTTAACTGGTTTGAGAATCAGATTATGTTTGCTTTAAGGCAGCATTAACTGATAGTTATTTCCCTGTGCCTGTAGTTGACTTATGAAAGTATAAGTGAATGTTTTTACTACCAGTGTACTTTGTGGCTACAGAAAAGAGAAAACAAAGTCTGAATCGCAAATTATAACCCAATTTTTTTTTAGTTTGCATCAAAATTTACCTGAGAAAAAGCTTATATTTTGTGATCCATTTCTTTATCCCCTATTATTGAAAAAGGAGATTGTCTTAGAGTGTAACTTCTAAGTGTTTAAAAATATTTTTTGATTCTATAGGAGAACCATTCATGAAGGTAAAAAAAAAAGTAACATGGTGCTTTCTTGATATCCTTTATCATAAATAACAGGATTTTATTTGTTTTTTCTTCTTAAAGATTTTATTTATTTATTTATTTATTTATTTATTTATTTATTTATTTTTTGGCGAGCGGGGAAGGGAGGGAGGAAAAAAGGGAGAGAAACATCAGTGTGTCATTGCCTCTTACACACCCCATACTGAGGACCTGGCCTGCAACTCAGGCATGTGACTTGACTGGGAATCGAACCTGCAACCCTTTGGTTCGCAGGCTGGCACTCAATCCGCTGAGGCACACCAGCCAGGGGCATAAATACAGGATTTTAGAAAATAAGCATTACTGCTCATGTTTTATGGGAAAAGAAGTTTGAATTAGAGTATATTTTAAATATGACTACACTTGTGATAATTCACAGAAATAATTAATTAGAAATGTAGCTTAAGCTACATTCCTAATTATAATGTTTGCAAAATTAATAACAATTCTATACCACTTTGGGAGGAGTTGAAGACCACACCTTGAGCTGAAGGTAAAAGTGAGGAGCATACCAACTTAACATGAATGATAGAGCTGCAAGGGTTTAACTGCCAAAGTAAATGAAGGAAGGAACTCCAAGGTGTGGTTACTGTTGGCCAGTATGCTGCTAAAAATGGCTGTATGTAGATCTTGTCCATAACTATCTTTAGTACAGCTAGCTACAGTTAGACATTTACGCCAGCATGTGGTATTTTGAAGTTAATTCACTTGATTATAACTTACCTTTTATAAAAATTCATGTGTCTTTTCATAAGTGTCCATTATAGTATCTTTACTGATGTTTAATATTGGTAGATCCAAGAGAATTATTTGTGATAGATATTTTATTTCATACTGTTCTTATGAAACAATTCAGAAAGTAAGTGATAAAGTAATACTTTGCAGAATTTGACAGGAACCTCTCAATTTTAAAAGCAAAAATATCATTACAAAATTATTTTTTCTTATTGTTAAAATCTCAGAGGAGATGAAAAGGTACAAATCCAAAAAGTCCTATGGCAGGCAGTGAAAGAGTTAAAATTGAATCTGTATTTAGCAAATTAAGTCTAGATTATAATGACTATAAAAATTAAAAGTGTAAATGTTTTGAAGGAATAAAAACAAAATATATTGAT
>VMDR010024592.1:0-14932 GCA_007922815.1 Macrotus californicus | reverse complement strand
GAACAGTAAAATGACAACAAATTCACAACTATCAACAACTGAACCTAAAAAAAACAAAAACAAGAGTAAAAACAAGAACAAACTAAGAAAACAACTAGAACAGGAACAGAATCACAGAAATGGAGATCACATGGAAGGTTATCAGCAGGGAGGGGGAGGAGGAGGAATGGGGGAAAAGGTACAGGGAATAAGAAGCATAAATGGTAGGTAGAAGAGAGACAGGGGTAGGTTAAGAATAGTATAGGAAATGGAGAAGCCGAAGAATTTACATGTACAACCCACAGACACGAACTAAGGGGGGAGGGATGCTGGAGGCGGGGTGCAAGGTGGAGGGGGATAAAGGGGAGAAAAGAAATGGGAGAACTCTAATAGCAGAATCAATAAAATATACTTTAGAAAACTTAAAAAAATAATATCAAATAGGTTAATATGTATAAAGTACTTGGAACACTACCTGGTAGGCAGTGGTCATTTAATAAACATTAGCCACTATGACTTATTTCCACAAAAGACAGTTACAGAGAATTATTTTACAGAAGGCTAACACTGTCTCTCCATTTCAAAAGACAGTACAGTAGACCGTTAAGTGCCGGGCTTAGGGGTGCTGCCCTCCCAGCACCGTCAAAAATCGTGTGAAACTTTTACTCCCAAAACTTAACTACTAATAGCCTGCCGTTGACCAGAAACCTTACTGATGACATGAATAGTTGATTAACACGGGTTTTTTTTTGTTGACATGTTTTGTATGTCACGTATAGTATATACAATATTCTTACAATAAAGTAAGCTAGAGAAAAGAAAATGTTATTAAAATCATAAGGAAGTGCGACCAGAGCATTTGCCTATCTATGGAGATCCTGCTTCCAGGCATGTCCTCTGTTGGACTCAAATAAACTCATAAAAATCCTCGACAGTTTTGGATGTTCTTATGTCAACAAAAGAGAAAATGCATTTACAGTATTTTGTGAAAACATCTGCTTTTAAGTGGACCCCCACAGTTCAAACCAGAGTGGTTCAAAGGTCAACCTACTGTATTACTACAGGGCTGGGGGCTGTGTTTGATAACAGGAGACTTAAAACTTGGCAACATCTTTCTGCATCGCTGACCTTTGGAGCTGGTGGAACGAGGCACGAGTGAAGCTTGAACCCTGGAAATATTCTAAGAGACACACAATCTACTGAGAACTCTCATGACAGCGAACACTTGTTTTTCCCAAGGCTGAGCACTTCTGGGCCCTTCCTCATCTGAGCCTCTCTAGTCCACAAATTCCGTCTGCCTGGGAACACATGTCCATCACGGTGTTAGAATCATGGGGTTTCACAAAGTCACAGTCTAATATTGAAAGGGACTTGAGTGATCCATGGGTTAGTTCCCCCCCTAATTTTAGCCACAGTCACAGGTGTGGCACGGGAGGGGCAGTGGTCATTAAGGATGCATCAATGGCCACACAGTCTGGGTGAGACCAGGCCTAGAAGCAGCACCCTTACCTCCACTTTTGCAGCCTCTGCCCGGGCTGTTTTTCCTACCCCCGCCCTCGTTGTTGCAGGTTTCACTGCTGGCCCCCCCCCACAGTGTTACCTACACAACATTCAATGAACATTCCTTAAGCGAATGGATAAATAAACAAAACCAGCCTTAAACATTTGTTTCAAAAGCAGTTTTGGGTTCTGTTTCAGATTTTTTTTTGGAAAGTGAATTATCTTCGTCTCTAGCCTAATTTCCAATATACATGCCAGGTGCATCCAGAAGAAAGAAAATCCTCATCCTCAAGTGTTCACTACATTCCCTTTAAAAATCACCACCTTCCAAGACGTTGGGTAGAATGTATATCCTCTCCTGGCTCTTTTTTCCCCCTTCTAAATCTACTTTAAGACATTCATGGAACTATAGCAATGAAAGAGATTGTGAACTGTTCATTTAGTTCACTCCTCAGCCCGAACCTTGGCAGGGCAGGGCAGAAATCAGCCTTGCAAGGGCATTTACACCACCGGTTGAAGGCAAAGAGGACCAACAAGCTGGAGCTCTGAGTCCGCATCGGGCTGCCTTAACCTGCCTTGTCCTCTTCCCCTTCCCCTTCTCCCCCCGAATCCCACTGCCTTCACTATGAAGCCTAGTGCAAACCCTCCCTTGCACCTAGAATTCTCTTCTCCTTTTAAAATTGTTGTAGCATTTTACTTGTGACTTTTATTACACACTATCAGTCACTTTTAAATTGTTAATTGTATTGTGTTATCCAATCAACTTACAAATTAATGCAAATTTCAAGTGTTATAACCACGGTTATGGATGGGTATGAATAACGATATGACTAAGTGCCTCCTTGGCAATCCCTCCAGTGTTTGTCCCTGAGTGGGTGTCTTGTTCTACACACCCCTACCCATGTGTGCACCCATTTTTACTTAGAGAAATGCATAGCTTTGTTTTGTTTTAAAAATGGTGCCATACAGTATATGTGGTTCTGCAATGTGCTTTTCCCATTAATACTATGTGTCCTTCCCGTCTCGGTATAGACTTACTGCCTTGCTTTTAACTGCTGCCTAATTTTTCAGGAGACAGAGGTACCGGTTTCCTTAGCCATCCCCTATCGATGGCAACGAGATGTGTTCAATTTCAGAACCAAAACTCTGCAATGAAGAGGAATTACGTAATCTGTGTGCGTGTGGGCCTGCTGCCCTAGGACACATACCGAGAAACGGAGTTGCTAGGTCACAGAACATGCATTTTATGTGTTTTCATGGAGCCAAACTGCCCTCCACATTAGCTGCATCAATTCACACACCCATCAGCCGTATAGGACGGTGTTCGTTTCCCGCTAGCTCGCCACTGTTCGTAACTTTTTACCTCCTTTTACCTGCACATATATTTTATCTCCTAGGCTTGGGGTTGAAAGTCTCTAAGAACTGACCCACTACTACCTCGTGTTTGCTTATCTTCCCTCACTCAGAGGGGTCTAAAAATTGGTGTTTAGCCAATGCTGGAATGACCTCTGACCATAAGTTCTTTGCTCATCTCTGTGCAATATACACTTTTCAAAAAAGCATCTGCCAAGACTGCATCTAACTTGGAGGTTGTTTCTTAAGAATGAAAAACATTCTTAAGAAAGTTGCTTGCATTTTTGCACGTCCCTCCCCCTGAACAAGTTACAGATATCTTTCGTTTGAAGTCGCCTAAGACAGAATTCCCTCCTGCTTTGCTGGCAGGAGGCCGTGAAAACAGACCTGGCTGTCTCAGACAATAGCTAGCAGGGTGTCCCACCCACTGGGGAAGAGCAGACTGGAGGCGCCTTGGAATTCCTGGCAACCAGACAGAAGATAGAATGGTGAGGGAGTAAGGTCACAATCTTTGCAACATTCTGGATCCAAGGAACTAAATTCTTTTATAGAGTTTTGGAATAGAGGAAACCATTAATAATGTCTAAAGCGTGGCGATAAATGCATTCAGGTGAGGACGAACTCTAACAGGGAAGGGAACTGAAGTGGAGATTCGGGCACACTTTTTAGAGGAAGTTTAGAGACAGGGCAGGTTTTAAAGGTGTGCGTTATAGGGTTTGGGGGAATTTCCCTCCAGGCACTGTCTTTATTTATACGATAATCTTGAACTAAAGTATTTCTAAAAATCCACGAGTGTAGCTCCAAATCATAGCTCTCTGAACATTATTTATAAGTAAGAGTTTTCTGGGGGGCAGGGAGACAAGAGGTAACTTTCAGTTAAAGATGAACAAATTGAGAATGATGACCAGCTTAGCTTGTGTTTCACAAAGGAACTGGTTCTAGAGAAGAAACAATATAAACGAAGACACATTTCCATTCTTAAGAATGTTTCTTTTTCTCTCACCCACTGCGCCGCCCAGTGAGGGGACAACTGCCTTTCTGCACAAACCATTTGCTCTGGCGGATTAACTGCCCCAGAGGGAATGGGCTCCTGAGGTCTGCAGGGGCTTAGACCTGGGCCCTGTTTCGAACCCCCTGCGCTGGACAGACGTTGGGCCTGCACCCCAGCTCACCAGGCCTGTCGGAACGCCTTTACCATGGGGCCTGCCATGCGTCGTTCTGGCTGCACCCCCCAAACACACAGGGACCTGCGCTTTGGTTTCTCGGCCCATTTCGGCTCGCCCTTTTTATCAGCTGTTACCAATAAAGCCCTGCAGCCAACGGGCCTACATCACGCCCGTCGGGGCCCAACTCAGCGACTGGAACCCGCTGGAGGAGGCGCATCTGGCTCTTTGGGGGCTCAAGGCCCTTGAGGCCATTGTTGTGTGGAACAAAGAGGGCAGGAGCGAAGGGCGCCCCCACGAGGAAAGGCGGGGAAAGACACCCACGAGCGCGACTTCGGAGGCGGGCGAGGCTGGAACTGGGGCGCTCCAGGAGAGCGGGCTGGGAGCCCGGGGAGGCAGGGCAGGTCCCCGCCCGCCGCGCCCCGCACGCGATTCGCAACGCGACTGGCGCTCGGAGCAGCCCTTTGCTGCGTCGCAGCCACTTTACTTTTAAATCTCCTTTCCTTATTATTATTATTTTTTCCCGCGCAAAGCCGGAACCCGGGGCCGCCCAAGCGAGCCGCGCAGGGGCCGCCATTTCCCGGGGAAAGCTCGTCGCGCGTTGGCACCGGGCGCCCCGGAAAGGGAACCGGAGGGGAGTGCCCGTCCCCGAGCCCTCTTCCGCGCCGGCCCCGGCTCACAGGCGCCCGCGGCGCCCGGCTCCCCGCATCCTCGCATCCGGGGCCCCGGTGCCTTCCCTCCGCCCCGCGCCTCCGCGCCCCTTCCATTGTCAGCCTGGAGCCGCCGGCGCTCAGCCCGGGCACCCGGGAAGGCCCCCGAACGGCCCTGCCGGGCTCCCTCGACCCCTGCGCAGCCCCCTGTCCCCGTGCCGGTCCCCCTCGTCGGCTGGGCGCCACCCTCGTCCCTCTGCGCCCCAAACTCCGCATCCCTAGGAGCTCTCCACTTCCTCCGGTTCCAGCCTCGCCCGGGGCCCACCGCTGGACTCCGCATCCCTCCTCCTCCTCCCTCCCTCTTCGCCCAAGATGCCCCGGCTCCTCACCGGCCGCGGGAATGTTACAGCTTCTTTAGCAACCCCCCTTTATTTCCTGAGAAAGCAACTTGGGCAGCTTGCTTGATTAATTTTTCTTTTTCTTTTTGCGGTGAGGGTAGACTATCCCGGGTGCACCCGCAGGGGCTGGGCGGCGGGGGAAGCAGGGGGTTCTCTCTGGCCCCTGCACTGTTCCCGCGGCCGGTTTTGTTTCCAGACCCCGAAGACCCCCGAACAATAATGCCATCGCCATGGCGGGCTCACCTGGTGCTGCGCCGCTTGCTCCGGGCGCCCGGTGCCCTCCGCGCGCCGCTGCCCGCGCGCAGGTTCGGCCCGTGCGGCGCCGGTGCCGGGCAGGACTCTTTGCCTTTCTTTAGGTTCTATCTGTGCGTGTCAATGGCGGCAAGCAGCAGTTCTCAGGGCCGCGGATAGTAGCGGGGGGGTGGGGGGGAGGAGGAGGGAGAAGGGATTGCTCCTTCTCCACATAACCACCTCTAGGAGGAGTTGCTCAGCCTCATCCCCCGCCAGCCCAGGCTCCGCGACGGGTCCAGGGCTTTCGGTGGGGCTTGATGAGCTATTGTCCTTCAGGAGCATTAATGATGAAACCGCGCGGCCACCGCGTCGCTGGCGGATCTGCTGGATGCACTGAGGGCCACTTGCTAAGATCAGGCTTTCCCCAGAGGTGGGGACAGAGGCGCTATGGTCGTGATCCAGAGTCTGCAGGGTCCACCTTTGGTGGAAGTAGGCGTGGGCGATCATTGGGCAGTTCTGGAGAAAGCCTTAGAAGGTGAAAGCGAAAAATGTCACCTTCGATGGTCTCGTGTCCTTAATAATAACACATTAACATCTGTGTCCACCACTGGGACGACAGCATAGGGTGGCCACAGCCACAAGAAATGAGAATTTATATCCAAGCCTGTGGGCTTCTTATAAATTAAGACCGATTTAGAATCCAGCATCGCGTAACGTTGGGAGTTGCGGATGCATGTTTTGGTGGCTAAGACTGTGCGTGGACATAATTATTAATTAAGTTGCTTGACAGTATGTTAATTTGTAATGTTTCGGCTCTTCAGATTAACACGAGGCTATTGTCTTAACGACCTATTTTTATTAGTTTCTAGAAGATATATTTTACAGCAATGTGGTGGGCAATGTCAGATGTGATAATGAGATTAGTAGTTGCTCTGTTCCTACTGGAAGCCAACACTGTCCTTTGTAACCCGAGATGTTGGCCAGGGCGGGATGGATAGTGGGGCGGGGTTGGTGGTGAGTCAAAGGAATTTGTTTAATTTCAGTGGGAAACGCTAATTTGTTATGGGCCATCTACGCTTCCTCTGATGTCTCCCTGATGACTCAAGGGATTGTGAGAGGCAAAATTTTGATCGTTCACAAAAGAGAAATCCACAATTCTCCAGCATTGGCCAAATGGGTGCGTTGCAAAGCTCCTCCCATTGGCAGTATTGTGTATGTTTGCCCCTATAAATTTATAAGTGTTTAGGCAATGAGGAACCTTGGGGTGACTGAGAGCCTCCAATTACGTGAGTAGGAACAACCCAAATGCCTACTTCCTTCTGGATTTATAGTCATCAGGGCTGTTGATGTATTTAGTAGATAGAGCTTTAGACCATGTGAGTTTTAAAGAAGTGTTGGGGAAGTCGGTTGACTTCCCAAAAGATCATGGATGTATCATGAAAGTATAAATAAACCTCTCTCTATTGAAATCTCATGGCTTCTCAAACTCTCCTGGACTCAATGGTCTTGGTTTATTGGGGCTTCCTTTACTCTTCCTACTCTTTTTACCCTCTGTCTACATGACCTCACTGTTCTTTGTCTTTGAAGGTACTCTCCAGGTCAGAAATCTAGTCAGAGTAAAGTTCTCTTTTCCCACGACATATATTTAAAGGGTTTCAAATGATCCCCTGGGTCATCTCACAATGGTTTCAGTTTCCTCTTCCCATAGGAAGCGCCCATCTCCCTTCTTACAGAAGTTTCTGGTGTCCGTTCTGGGTTAGCAATCGTCTCCAGGCCAACATTCGGGAGGGCTCAGGAGCCCTCTGGGAGTGCTGGAGAAACATCCCTACCTCGTGATCCAGTCAGCCAGGCTGGCTGAGATATACTTTAATAATTTATCAAAATATATTCAATTCACATTCTCCCTGCAACTTCCCAATAAAAATGGTAGGTGTGGTCCTTTTCAGGTGCACTTTGTGTACCTTGTTTCATCCTGGCATGTTGTATGTGCCGCTCCAAGAGACTTGTCAGGAGTCCCCTATTTCCTACAGGTTGGTTTCCTCAGATAGGTGACACAGTTGCAAGTCAGAGCGTCAAGGGGTCAGCTTCCTGATACTCTTGTTCTTAGAATAAGACATCTGGTCTTCGGCTGGGTGAAGTGACTCACCTAAGGCCCCGCGGCAAGTTAGTGGCAAGACTCCAGAGGACAAATATGCAAGCTAATATGCAGATGTAGTTAAATGATAGCTATTTAATTTTGACATTTAATACATGAACACGAATTTAACACAGATAATGTTGTGTAGTTAAAATACATGGAAAATAGTCAACATAGCTATCAATTCTTTAGTAATCTTGAATTCTGTGGTGGCCTCCAGCTCAGGGAACCTCTGACGAGGTGAACAGTAGTGATAATGAGAATTTACCCTTACGGAGTCTTACTGTGTGCACTGAGTGTTCCCCTTACTAACTCATTTCATCCTTACAACTTTAAGGGGTGGGCACTCTTCTTCCTGTTACAGGTGGAGAAACAGGCAGAGAATGGATGAGAAACTTGCCCACAGTTACAGAGTTAGGAAGAGGTAGGTTCATACTCTTAATCCCTGCCTTCCTCTGGTGGTATGAATGTGTTTATTCTATTTAAACAAAGGAATTTTGTGATTAGTCACATCATTGAAAGTCCCTTGGACCATTCCCAATACATATATCCTCAAGGACTCAGTGAAAAGCCTAATTACAGGAGGTTTGCTTGATTACCATTGGACTGAAAATATTTTCTTAACCTTTGACCTGTATATGTGCATATTATGAATAAATGTATTGATTGTGTGTTGATTCCATCAGTGACAGGGATGTCTAGCAAACATTTTATTGAGATGCAGGATGAACTGCTTTTTTATTTAGAGACCAGCATGTATGTAGCATGATTTAGACATGAAAAAATTAATCAACCATGCAACTAGATTCATGTTCTATTCAGTCTCCTAGTAATTCCACAAAAGCATCTATTTTAAAAATAGCTTCATGATTTTGTCCCTCAAAATCTTTTTACGTTCTCATGATCCAAATGTATGATGTTGTGTGAAGTGAGTGGGTTTTTATTTTCCATGATTGGTTCTAATCCAGCTTATGATACCTATTATAATTTGTGATTATTTTACCCTTCTGAAATCTTGGCATGCAATTTTACCCTATTAATTTCCTGACCCGTGCCTCTTCCAGAAGGACTATGTCATGTGGGTATATATTTATATCTGACATATGTGTGTAAGATTTACTTATCCAGATTAATTTTATTTGACATTTCTGATCTTCTCTGGAGTAACCTGAGATTCCCCGGGAGTATTATAAAAGCAGATGGAAATCATTCATTGGCTTAAGCTCTTCTTTGAACGTAAGTTAGACAATTCCTAGATGCTGCATTAATTCTATCAAGGCACCAACCCTAAATCGCAAGTTGGGGACCTATGGCTATTAATGCAGACAAAGCACTGAGCTAAATGGTATCCCTTTATTCTATGAAATAAATACATCTTCTAAATGTTCCTTACAGCCTGGAAAATACTAGGCAATCTGACCTTAAAATTGTTTACCAGCTAGAAATATGCAGTCTTTCCTGGTGCTCCGTTTTACATAGTGAATGTGATTAATATTAAACATTTATTTCCCCAATCAGAATTGGTGACTTTAGGGTCCTAACTATCTGTGGGAAGGAGTAGGGTCCTTAGAGAAAGGACGCATAGGGAACAGTTACGCCGACACAGCCCACTCCTAGCATCTCCTTGCCAAGATGAACATCCTCCTCTCTAACACGAGAAGCCCTTTACTAGTCCTAGTTCTTAAAAAATAACAAAAAATGTGCCCCTTTGTATACTAAGTTCTGACCCTCTGGTTCTGGAAAAGGGAATTTACATGAGAGGGAAGACTACTTTCAGGGATCATTTCTGTAGTCTGTTACATGAGTGAGTACGTGGGTGTGTAGACGCATATCTATGTATACATTAATATATATGATTAAATAATTGACACATGTGTTACATGTGGTATTATGAGGTGGGTAGTGACTCTGTATTAGGCTCAGAGTTAAGGCTAGTTTGGATTTTAAAGAAATCTACCAAATGTCTAGTGTTTAACCAATGAACCATTTTGTAAAGGAAAACGAAATGTTTCAGGTCTTTAAGAGAAATACATTGTCAGCCCCAATTATCCAAAGTTGTGGTTAGGAAAGGAAGGCACACGCTGGCACTAAATGGAGTGGAAGCAGAACCCGGAGCTAAGGGGAGTGTGTCGGTCGGTGTCTTGCTGGGCTCAGTGCGGAGCTGGAGCTCTCTGGGAGAGGATCCTGTTACCTCCAGGCAGAGCGCTTTGCAACAGTTGTGACGGGGAGAGGCAGCAGGCATCTGGAGAGCTGGGGCCTTAGCATCTGTGTTGGGAGATCTGGGCAATGTAGACTCACACCTAAACAAAATTGCTCTTTACCATTTAGATGAGTTCTAGAGAATGGGGGCACTGATTTTCCCAAATCTACAAAGAATACCATAGTAAAATTGTAATTTATTTATACAAATGGTGTGTTTTCACAAAGACCGTCTGTCAGTTGACTCTCTGATCTAAAACAAATCTGTTTGTTCCCCAGAAGAAATAACGTATCTGTTGAAAAAGGATTTATAGATGACAGGCTGCCCAATCCACCAGCCATTGGTATAACAATAACTATTTATGATGTATTTACTTCTAAGGGAGTGCTGTGAATGGAAACTATTACTTGTAAAGTATGGTAATTAATTTTTCATTACCTCAAAGCCAAGAAATAGAGCCCGGTTGCATTTATCAAGATTGCTGCATAAGAAACATGCTTCTTCTGGAAAAAATATCCAAATGAAAGTTTTCAGAGAACTGTGGCCACATGGTAGGTCAGTGCTCTGATGGGCAGGAGCATGTGCTTGAACTCAAGCCCTGAATTCACTTTTGGAAGACAAGAGGATGAATCACCATTGAATGACCCTGGCCACTTGATCTCTAGGCATCATTGATGGCCCTTGTTAAGAATTAGATCTTGCCCTGGCCAGTGTGGCTCAGTTTTTTGGAGCATCGTCCTGTAAAGTGAAAGGCCACTGGTTCAGTTCCCAGTCAGGGCCCATGCCTAGGTTGTGGGTTCAGTCCTTGGTCCCGGCACGTGTGAGAGGCAACCGATCAATGTTTCTCACATGTTTCTCACGTCAATGTTTCTCTCCCTTCCCTTCTCTCTTTAAAAATTTTTTTTAAAAGTTAGATCTTACCATTTAATACTAAAAGAAAAAAGGATTCTAGGCTGGAAGAAACAGAAACAGAAGAGAAGGGAAGGCTCCGTGTTCTAATCCCCCCTACACACAAAGAAGACGCTTGAGTGAATGTTTATTTAATTGTTAATATTTATTTTGGAATAGAATCTAATATGTTTTTTAATCCTTACCCATGGATATGTTTATTGACTTTAGAGAGAAAGGAAGGAAGAGAGGGAGAGCAGGGGAAAAAAGCTCTCATTGATGTGAGAGAGAGACGCATCCATCAGCTGTGTCCAACTGGGGATCAAACCCACAACCTGGGTATGTGTCTTGACTGGGGATTGAATACACAAACTTTTGTCGTGTGGGATGATGTTCCAACCAGCTGAGCTGCTCAGCCAGGGCAAATCTAATATTTCTCAACACATACTCTCCTCAAGAAATTGGGCTAGGTCACCTGACAGGTATAAAGAGGCATGTTCTCTTCTCTCAGAAGACTGGCAACCTACCTGATAACTCAGGGCATGGCAATAGGTGTAGAAATCACCTTGAAATTAACAATGAAAAATAGTTAACAAGAATCAGGAGTAATCACTGAACCCCTTTCTCAACGCTGATTCTTATATTTTGATTTTCCAAAGCTTTCATAAAATTCGCTTAACCAGTTCCTCCCCATCTCCATTTTTTAAACTTTAAATTTATTTTTATTCTTCAAACATTAAAAAATAGGTAACACTTGAATGTGATACTCAAATCAAAAGGTACAAAGGTAGATGTCCTTTCTCTTGTGTCCCCCAGGTGGACAGTTGTCTCGCCCAGGTGGCCCAAGTTGTTAAGTTTTTCTGTGTTGTCTGAAGCACGTACTTTTCTTCTGTGTTTCTCTTTGGGGATGGAGATCTTACTTGTCTTTTCCAAGGAACTCTGGAGGAGTTCAAACCCCAAAGGGGGTAGATTAAAAAGCGGCACATGTGCTCATGTCTGCTGAGGTTTCAGGCAGTGAGTGGACACAGAAGCTCAAAGGCAAGAGGTTGATGAAGGTATCCACGTGGGATCTGCTAATGTGGCAAAGTGAAAAGTCCCATCGCCACATGGAGGGAAGTCCCCACCTGGGGTAAGTCAAAGCTGAGGGACATGGCTGGCATTGAGATACATTTGTCTCTCAGAATGACAGTTCAGGGGCCCGGCTCTGAAGATAATGGATGCTCTTGATGGATCTTTGAAGATGCCCACCTGCCATTCTGCTTTGCTTCCTGCAAACACCTCCCAGCAGTTAGGTGGAGGACCTAATAGGGGGAACCTTGAAACAAGGCTGAGGGCTTGGTACTGACTTGGGTAAGCAGTGAGGTCTTGAAGCTTCTTATGGATGGGGCTGTGTGTTTGGGAGACTCCCCTGACACCTGTGCACGTACCTCGGGTGGTTTGGTGGGGAAACCCTGGAGCAGAAGGACCATCCCTTCCCCACCTGCTGGAGCAGGCCCCCCTTAGTCAACAGAATCAGTTTTCTCTTTATATAGGTAGCGTTTTTATTTCTCCTACTGTATAACAGGGCAGCTGGTCACATTTTTAAAACTCAGGACGTGCATTAAAATCAGGATTTTGAATGAGAAAAGATGGAGAACAGCCCATCACAACAAATCATTGAAATTTACCTGGAGCAGCCCTTCTAGCCTCTTCTCCAAGAATATCTCCAGCAAGAGGCAGCCTCAGAGAGACTTGTCTTCTAACTTTGTCTTGTGGGGCCCAAGTCACACAGCCAGTTGGTGGCCTGGCAGGCATCAGAACTGGGGCTTAGTGGTAGGGGTTCTAAAGTTCCTTCCATTCCACCTCACTGCCCAAGTTAATCTCACTTACTGTCATTGTATGTATATACTGTGTGTGTGTGTGTGTGTGTGTGTGTGAATACTGTGCATATCATATCATATCATATCATATCACATCATATCACATCATAGGCTAGAATAGACTCCCAAATATTTCAACATAAGAATTTTTGGACTTGGTTTTATGTGGAGAGACAAAAATGGCCCAATCTCTTTATTTAAACATGTTTTCATAAAAAGATACTCTTCAGCCCCGGCTGGTGTAGCTCAGTGGATTGAGTGCAGGCTGTGCAACCAAAGGGTCGCCAGATGGATTCCCAGTCAGGGCACATGCTTGGGTTGTGGGCCAGGTCCCCAGTCAGGGGCGTGCGAGAGGCAACCACATATTGATATTTCTCTCCCTCTCTTTCTCCTTCCCTTCCCCTCTCTCTAAAAATAAATAAATAAAATCTTCAAAAAAAGATGCTCTTCAAAGAGGCATATTAAATAGGCCTACCTAGAATCTTAGGCATGCTCACAGACTGACGATGGAGAGGTTGGAGAGGGTGTGTCGTCAGCCGCTTGCTGGTGAAGGTGCCTGAGCAAGGCCGCAGCAGCCCGCCTTTGACTCAATTCTGTCAGGAGGCCTGTTCTCTTTCGGGTTCACCGCTCTGTCTCTCTCCCTGGTGGTTCCTTTCATCCAGCTTTTTAGATGGGGGTATGCTCCACTTTGTTCTGTGCTGACGATCATAAAATTAAGTGTTCTCAAATAATATGACAAGTGGGCAAGAAGAACCTTACTCAGAGCCAGAGGGGATGGCCACGATTAAGATCTTTGGGAACTTTCAAAACAACGTCCCTGCAGAGTGGCTATGACAGCTGCTGCTCATCGAGATGAGAAACCATTGGCTCAGAACCAGCCAGTTCTGAACAGCAGGGCTTCCTGCGCGGCTCCAAAGTGTTTATTTCTTTCCAGGGTGGCAGCTGAAATGCAGGCTCTCGGCCTCCAGCTTTCAACGTGCCACTGGGGATCCTGGGCTATTAAGGGTTATTGCTAGTGGTCCTCTGTCTAGGAAATGACTCCAGTACTACATTATCCATCTTTGAGTTAGCTTAAGGGACTGCATATATTACTACAGAGTGTTGCAGTGATATATATATTTGCTTTGGTAACCCGTATGGTCATTTGTAATGAAAATAATGTTCAGAACATTAGAGTGCACAACCCAAAGAAGCAAATGCTCACCCAGCAGAGGTGCTGATGTTTTAAAGAACAGACTGCAGACTAACCCTCACATGGACATATTTGTTTTCCAGGCAGAATGAGTGTTCAGATTACCTTCAGCTTTCAGTTATATGTCCTTAAAATGGTTCTGTGTATTAATGATCCAACCAGATTCAATTGAAACTATTTAAAATTCTCCTAGATTGCTTCAAAGTTAGATATTTTGAAATTCTGTCATCATGAAATAAGTGGCATTATATTCAGTGAGAGCGCATGGCTTCCCCGGTGCCACTCCACGTTCTTTTTCACATTTGTAAATTAAAAAAAAACAAACAATAAACCAGCTAGGTGTTCTTTTTTTTTTTTTTGAAGTGCACTGTAGTTTTTTTGCTAATCTTTTGGATGCATGAGGTGTTTTCTTGGTAAACGCTAGAAGGCTGGTATTCTGTGCGGTTAATCTTACTTAACCCAGCTCGAGTCATTCACAAACAGCAGATGTTCACTGTATATTTTTCCCTTTCCTGCTTTGCTCTGTGAGCAATTAAGTCGGTAGTACGCTGGGCCTTTTTCGGGTCCTCAGATCTCTGGCATTTTCTTAGTGTTGATTCTCCTACCTTGGTATACGGTGTTGGTGAGGTTAGAGGCTGGTGGTGCTCTTCATTTGGCTGGCTCTTGTTTTGGAGGTACTGCTAATTAAGAGATTAGGTTTGTGTCAGATGAAATGTAGAGGCACTTGATATTTCTGTTTGGAGTACTGAAAACACAGGGGTCTTTCTACGGAGTGTGTAAATGTAACACCTCAGCCTCCTTGTTTAAAAAACAATCACAGGATTTTTTGGACAATGTCAAAGCCTCCTAGAGACACTTCCAGGGTAGCTGATTGCCAGCTCCGGCTTTGGAATAACTGTTCCTCATCCCCTAGCTCTCAGCCAAATATTATTATTAATTAGAACAACACATTCATAAAATGATTTTAGGTGTCTTTAATTCAGTTCTACACATAAAACTTTTAATTATATTTTATTGATTATGCTATTAGTGTTGTCCTGATTCTCCCCCTTTGTTCCCCCCTCCACCCAGTAGCTCCCACTCCCTCAGGCAATCCCCCCACCACTGTTCATGCCCATGGGTCATATGTATAAGTTTTTGGCTACTTCATTTCCTATACTGTACTTTACATCCCCATGGCCATTCTGTAACTACCTATTTGTACTTTTTTAATTAAATTACTTAATTGTTCAATTACAGTTGTCTGCATTTCCCCCTTTCCACTGCCCACCCCCCACCCCCTGCTGCAGCCAAACCCACCTCCCTCCCTTGCTTCCACCCTCCCCCTTGGTTATGTCCATGTGTCCTTTATAGCGGTTCCTGAAAACCCTTCCCCCCATTGT
>VMDR010024591.1:0-14940 GCA_007922815.1 Macrotus californicus | reverse complement strand
ACAATTCTGCAAAATATTTGCTGCCTATAGAATGTACTTAAAAATGTTCTACCAGATTAGTGTAAATATTTTATTAAACAGAAAGTTTTCCAAAATATCTTATGCCCTAACAAGCCAAGAATGACTGCTTCTGACTAAATCCTTTCAATATAGTTTTTTAAAAGTTAGATTTTAAAAAAGGCTCATATATATATATATATATATACACACACACACACACACACACACACACACATATATACATATATATGCATATATACATATATTGTATTAAGTAAACATTATTTAAAAAATGTGTTTCATAAATATGCCAATATAGATGGAATAATTCTATCTACAAACTGACAGAATCTAAATTCTATTTTTAAAAATTTTAGTAGTAGTAATGACATACGTCTTTTAAAAAAATATCATACAATTACCCCTTAGAGGACATAGTACATGACTGAGAATTAGATTTAATAAGTTCTATAAATTCTGTCCTGTTGCTGATATATTTTATTCTTTATGTATGACTCAAAGACGTTTTCTTATTGGTAAATTCCTATTTGCAGAGAATACAGTCAACTCAAGGATATTAAATATTGAGGATGTAGGCAATTTATGAAGACTGAGCAACATCAGCTCAGGCCTATAACAGACACCAATTAGCAAAAACAATGATTATAATTTGGTATATAAACCCATTCTCCAAGTTACCTTTTACAAATCTTGGCTTAGGCCCACAATTACTACCTGTCTCCCTGTGCATGGCACTGTTAGGCCCTGCAAGACAGAGGAATGACGGCCCCTTCACTTCAAACTTGGTAGGAGCAGGGCACAAAGAAAGGACTACAGAAGTGGAATTCCTGAGTTTGGGAATCCTGAGACAGATTAGCCTGTAACACCAAAAAAAACAAAAACAAAAACCCAAAACAAAAGCCAAACAAACAAAAAAAACCCTTCAATAGAAATGTGGAAAAGACTATTCCTTTCCTAGGATTCAGGAAAAAGGTCTTAAATTTCTTTTAACCGGCCCACACTTCAGAACTGCAGTGTGTTTATCCTATAAAAGTTCAGTAAGTGAAAGGAAGATATTTTAAAGCAAAATTAGCAACTTCTATAAAAAATAAGAAGTTTGATTTAAATTTGCCCCTAAATATAGATTGTTCTTTAAGTAAAATTCATTAAAAATTCTCTTACAAATAACAATGAAAAAAGGTTAGCCTCTGACCAGGTATAAGGCAGACTATAGGTCTTTCATACTTACACTTTTATTTTCATAATTAAAGAAGACTAAAATCATGAAATTTAATATCTCATTAAAAATAGTGGTCATTTATTGTTTCTAAACCACAGATTTTTTTTTTTCCTGAGAGCATACTATATTTCAGTCAAGTTTTTGGTAAATACTTATCTATTACAAATGCAACTAAGTTTAATGCGACCAACATCAAAAGACAATGTTCCTTTATTAACTGAATCCCACATGGATATCTTACTTTTGAATCTTCAGTAAAATAGAACAAATTGCTAATATATATTACCACATGAGCATGCTGGTAGAAGATAGCAATATTGAACATTCAAACAACTAGAATGGATGACAATGTTAAAGAGAATAATGAGAATAATAAGAAAAAAATAACAATAAAAAACTTTTAGATTTAAGATTCATCTTCTGTCCAAAATGCTAGCAAAACAGAAGCAATGTCTTTAAAAATCAGATACACAGGCAACATACACTGGTAAATTAAACTTTTTATTCTTTCATTTTAAAGGAGGCATGATGCGTAGAGGCTATTTTTATTACATTAATCTGTTCATAATTTCCTACATCTGAAATTAAACTCTTTAACTGATATCAACACGTTAAACTAGACAGAATTAACTGCCTATCTTAATGCCATAAACAACTCAAATTTTACAGAAAAGATTATTGGCTTTTTAAAATCTGTTGCACTGATTTAAATGAGCTTCTCAAGTACAATCCAAAGTTACATGGGAGAAAAAAAATCCACTGCCATTAATATATAATTACATTATATAATTAACAAAAATATGTCAACTCATGTTCTTAAAACTAGATTTAAAAATTAATTCTATAGAAAATGATAGTAAAATTTAAAGACACTCAGTCCACCATGGGTACTTTCTTGGTTCGCAGGCCAGCACGCAATGGCTGAGCCACACCAGCCAGGGTTGCCATGGGTACTTTCTTAATGTCCCCACAGGATACTGAGAACAAAGTGCAGAAGCAAGACAGAGATGGAAAAAGAGAGCTACAGGCTGACATCTGACTAAAAGTTAGCTGCGCAATCTGGGAAGGCCAAATCATATATATGTAAAACCATGAGGATTAAACTCATTTAATTTCTTCTCTTTGGTCATAAAACAGGCACCCTCTCCATAGGTTAAGTGTCTATGCAAAAAGAGGCATAAAGAAATCTGTTGGAATGGGAGGGACAGCAGAGCATCCATCAACATTTGTTTGAAAAGACCTGCCAGGCTCTCAGGAATTACACTTAAACAATGTGACCTTTCCAGACTGGACAATAAAGAGACAGATTAGACCCTTCAAGAGGTGATTCACCCTCAGACACAGGGAGAGGGGGATCCACTGTAAAGCCTGGACTGCCCGTCTGCTTAAGCGTCTGGGCAGCTCTTTGCCTGGCCCTGTAACTAACTAGTGAGTGTACAGCACCCACTACAGTCCTTGGCCGAGTGACTGAAGAGAGGCTCCAGACTCAGCGATGAAAATACACAGCCCTTCCAGGACGGTCCTCCAACAGCACCTGCTTTTCGCCTCTTGTCTGAGCAGAGGACAAATCCAAGTGCAAGACCCCAGCGCACTCTTGCTTACTCACCCCTTTCCAAGATTTAGCATCTCACTTAGATTTTGAAGAAAACTCTTAAACATAAACAATACAATGAGATGATGAAAAGTCACTCATCTAGAGAAGCGATTTTTCAACATTTTTTATCTCATGGTACACATAAACTAATTACTAAAATTCTGCAGCACACCAAAAAAAAATAGTCTATTTTTTTCCAATCTTACAAAAAAAATAGGTATAATTTTGATTCATTCATGCCAGACAGCTATCGTTGTGTTGGCTGTTGACATTTTTTTATTTGACAATCTAAGGGAAAAGAGCTCAGGGCCCCTGACTAAAGAGTCAGGTATGGCATGTTTTACAAATTCCTGCGGCATACCAGTTGAAAATCGCCGCACTACGGGAACACAATGTGAAAGTAAGAAATGAGAACGTATGCATTCTACACAAACAACTCTCAGCAGGTGCAATTCTTCTCCAGTTTCTCACTGGTCCATAAATTTGAGACTGCCCACGCACTTCAGGGCTGGAGTATAAAATGAGAGGGTCCACAGAGTTACTCATCAGGTACAAAAATCTTTCTTAGTATCTCAAAAGCCTCAAGATTAACCCACCCATCAGGGAGCTGCCTCCTGCAAATGCCTCTTCCACTCTTCCAAATTCACCTCTCCTGCATTTCACAGGATGGAGCAATTGTCACAAGCAGGTGACCAGCACACACTCTCCATGACCCAGTGAACAGAAGGGCTTCTTTCATCTGCTCATGGTGAGCCTCCAGGCTCGCTCCACCAGAGGAGGAAGCACCTCCCAGGGCGCCCAGGGTGCTGCGCTTCTCCCTCCTTCCTGCAGAGGGAGGCAGGCAGAGACGGAGCCTGCTCTAGGGCCCAGAGCTCCTTTCTCTAGTCTAAGGAGACAGGGGAAAAGGAATCCACGGGAAGCCCCGTGCTTCTGGAAAATGAGAAAGGAGGCGGAAAAAGCAGGTGCTACTGTTTTCAAAATATTGAAAAATTTTAACTTAGTCACTAGGAGTTTGGTGTTTTTATTTAATGTATACATAAAACCTGGTGAGCAATAGGTTTACAACAACTTTACCCTCTGACAAATGAAGTTTAAACTCCACCCTCTCTTCCAGAATCAAGTCTGTGTCCCCACCGGCTGGAAGGCAGTGTGGTAAAATGTCCTCTCCTGAATGAATTTATATTCAAGTTGCTTTCCCTCCGTAGCTCCTCACTGTTGCCTGGAAACAGGAAACCCTTCCCACCTACAAGCTTCCTGACTACTCCCCCTGTCTCCCTCTCACAGTGCTGTGAATGTACCTAGCCATGCTTCTAGGTACTATTATCTTAAAGGGCCGATTCTTTTAAATGAAGCAATGCAGGAATTCTGCCATTCGACTCTTTAGGAAGAACATTCACCAGCCGAACAAATTAGTATTTAAAACTTGAATTACTTAGGCAGGAGAGCTGCCCGCTCCCCCCAAAATACACTTTACCTAAAAGCACTTAAAATGATGAATGTTAAATACCAATTAATTAAAACAAGCGTGTCAAACAAAAACAAGTTATCCTGAGTTATTTTACCCACCACTTTGCCTCTGTGGTATTTCTTTGAAAACCCTTTCTTGGGGTAAGGGAGAACACCGTCTCTTTAACAGACAGAACCCTATGCTTGAATCATTAGTCACGATGGTGCCCCCCTAACCTCAACACCCACACCATGGCAGTTGCTAAGCCCTTATAGAGTCTAGTTATCTATTCTTCACTTCTTTGATCATCCCCATCCACTCCTTTTGCTACTACTAAACTTTAGACACAAATTAATTTTCATTTAAAATTATTGAAGCACCAAGAGCTACTGCTATTATTATCAATTACTTAGAGAATGCCACTGCCAAGAAGCATAAAAGCCATTTACATACTCTACTTTATTCCCTTCTACAGTCAATGAAGAGGTACTATTATTATCCCACTTTAAAGATAAGGAAACTGAGAATGCTTAAGTAACTTGCCCAAAGTCATACACACAAAGTAAGCCTCAAAGTCCTCTCCTAGGAAGGTAGAACATCTGATCTTCCAATCCTCCATTCTATTTCTATTAATTGTTCTCTTTGGAAGTGTTTTGATACATGTAAACCAAAATGTGCTTTCACTTTTTTGCTGGGTGAATCATAGTGTGCTTCACATTCACATCAACAGTATCACACACTGGTCCACATCCACCCTTTAGAGAGGAACAGTTGTGTTAGGCATCCTTTTTAGTATTTTAATTAATGGGATTTATGACAAAAGTTTTATGTGCCTTTCAGAGATGCAGTAAAAAATAAATTTCTTGTTGTGATTAACATTTATAAAGAGCTTTGGGAGAAAATAAAGTACTAAGAAAAGTTTTGGTCAGTCCCTTGTAGCCAAAGCACAAGTCCCTAATGCCAAGACAAAGTTCACAAGGTAAAAATAACTAACCAGATAGATAGGTCAGTCCTTGGGATGTTGACCTGTACCTAAGGAATACTGAACATCAGATACTAAATCTGCATCACAAATTTATTCAGCTTACAATTTTTTCCTGGTAACATACTCTTGTTCATAAATTGTCTTACAATGTAGGCTTCAATATCCTTGAAATATACAAACAAGCTTAACTATACCTTAGATTCAAACAAATAAACAAACAAAACAGAGAACTAGAAATCGCCCCAAAGTTACTGGATTGGTGAGGACAGTACATTAACATTGTAGACTGTTATTGAGAATTCCCAAATAACATATTCTCTGGTTTTATAAAAAAGGTCAGTTACAGGTAGTGTTTTGATTTTTAATGTTAAAGAAATCACTCCTCTTTGTGCCAACCAAGTTATAAAAGAGTCATTTAGCTGTAGGCTCACACTGCAGGCAGAACTGTGCTCCGGCTGGAGTGTCACAGCTTCGGCACATCCCTCGTATTGCCTAAGCTTCAGTTTCCCCACGTCTGCAAAGATAATAATGGCAACACTAACTATCTACAGGTTATTCTGAAAGTCAAATGATACTATGGACAGGCTCTAAAATATAAAGTTAGGTTTTCTGAACTACATATTCCTTGGTTCCCATCATATTTTAAACCATCAAATATGAATGACAGACTTGAAGTCAGCCCTCCTATAATTTCTGGCATACATGCTTCTTTTATCTACATTTAGAAATCTTGCTCTTCCATTTTTATTAAAACTTTGGAGATACGTTACTCAGGGACAACATGCTTATTTAAATTAGACATAATTACCCAGCGGAATTAGTACAATAACCAGTACTGATTCAGCAATTATTGAAGATAGGACTTTTACTTACAAAGTTTTCAGCCATGGAAACTGTACTTATCTAAAACTAAAATCAAAACCCTAAGAGAAATGGGCAGATGTATCGTGGCCCAATAAAAATTAGTGTTATAATAGCCTAGTCCTGTGCACCCCTTCTTCGGACTATAGACACCCATTCCCATCAGATGGTCAGTATGGGCGACACTGGTGGTGATTTTGCCAGAAACTAAAATAGTGGTGAGATAGTAGGGATTTTTTCCTAAATGAAAATCTACCCCACTTACTGCAAAACAGTCCTAAAATATCTTATTAATCAGAAAAGTGGTAAAATCAAGCAAACCTTGGATAACGAAATGTCCATGAACACTGGCAACAGAATGAGAGAAGAGCAAATAAACCTAAAATGATATTATTAAATATTTTCTAAATTTAGTATGACTCATAATTTTACACACAACTAACTAGTCTATGCCCTCATAAGGTGGTGAGGAGGAGAGAGAGAAAGGAGAGGAGGTATGGGGGAGGGGCTGCTATCTTCACTTGCAAGTACATAATTGGACAATTAAAGAGACGGAAAAATTCTGTACAAGAAACTTTATCATCAAGTTCATTGAAACAGAAATGTTTTTAGGTCTACACTATCCAAGTAATGATCTTGATTTTGCCGCTAGAATTTAGAAGGGTAGAAACAATAATTAATTGCCCGTGTCTTTGTGGGTTTAATTAAGTCTTCGGTTCTAATACACCTGTCATCTTCCCTTCTCTGTGTTTAAGCCTGAGGCAATTCTAATATCAGTGGTCAGACACCTGGGGTGTCAAGACATAACTGGACATTAGGACAGCAGCAACTACTGCAGTACCTCACTAGCCCAGAAAGTCCGCTTGAGTTGGCTTCCACTGCCCTCTACAGCCTTGAGTGGTTCCTTCTGAAAGATAAATCTGTATTTTTATAAGGTGGAAGGACAGCATAAAGTAAGGGGTGAAGAGATAGGCTTTGGCATTCGGTTTCATCTGTAAATCACATTAATAATGGTGCCTTGAAAGCTGGATTTTTAAATATTGTTACATACCTTTTACCTATTTTTATTCATTAACCTCCCAATGAGGAATTTCCTTCAAGAACACTTCTAATCTTCATTAAACGTTACTTATTTGATTCTTTTTGTTGTTATTTAATCTAGGTACATAATTGTGAAACACTGAAAAAAGCTGGATTCATGTAGGTTAATTATTGTGACTGTGATCTTATTCCAATTATAATGGTGTAAGATTGAGTATAATCTTTTCACCGTTTTTACTGAGTTACTATTTATGCTTAACAGGATAATATTAAAAATTAGTATGAGTTTCAAATTTACTTAAAAATTTTAAATAAGCCAGAAAGCGTCTGTTGGTACACTGGTAGTAAGTTAAAGGCACTCACATCTTTGAGATCAAAATAAACGGGGTGGTTCCTTTAACAATAGCAAGTAATGAAGTTTGTTTGGTGTCTGATACTCTCTATACAGCAGAGGTAAGTCAGTATTTTTCCTGGAAAGATTAGCTTTCCTAGCCATACTTCAATAACTATAATAATCTTGCACTTGAATGGTTGATGATTTAAAATGTTACTTTTTAAAATGAGTCTGTTTACACATTTGTATAATAAACAATGAAATGATTACATCATATTGATGGTAATTTTAACCCTTTGAAAAAAGAATCTGAAAACATATTAATGATCAGAAGGTTATGAAGAAAGAAGGTAACACATTGAGAGTTTACTTGGAATTATAAAACATTTAGATACAAAGACCAACAAACATGCAATTATTTTTAACACATGACAACTTCAGGAATTTGGGCTTCCCAAAGCATAACAACCCTGGTAAAACAGCCCTTTGATGGACACCAACTGTCTTAAGACAGTGTATTAAATAAGTTTTAATTTTTTGTTCTTAGTTTTTAAAATAAATGACTGTCACAAATCCTTTCGCTAAAAATTTCTGAGAAGGACAGGACCTTCTAAATACTGCAGTTTGAAAGAGCTCAGGAAACACAGAGTCTCGGCATCGTCAGCGGCGCACAATGGCTCTGTTCAGGGATAACTGCACCACCCTAAGTGCCCTAAAGAAAACAGTGTTCTTCAGTCTCTTAGTCCAGTTATGATAGAATTTCCCGTAACTTTTATTTACCCTTTCACATCACTTTGATAAATGATTTTTTTCACAAAATAAGTACATTATCTTTTCAGAAAGAGTAAATGCCCGGCACAGGCAGCGGCATGCAGGAAAGAACCCTGAACCAACGCTATCTAGCTTCACCAATGAATCCCAACGCGTGGATCAAACGCGGTGCGTGAGCACACACACACGTGCACATGCACACGCGCAGGGACCAAACACTGGTCAGAAAAACAAGGACAAAACAGAAGTCACTCCACGTAAGAAACAGTCAGAGGTAGACCAAGACACCTCTCTGGTAAACACTGTTTACTTGCTACGCGTGGGAAGGCAGTAGGAGAACCAGAGGTCAAAGACCCGTTTCTGCAATGAATTTCAACAACTAGAGAGACATGATTAGTAGCTTCCAGGGGAATAAGATATCAAAAAACCATCAAGAACACTTTCTTAGGGTTATTGTAAAGGAATTGTTGAATTAAATGGCATAACATTTCAGGAGTAAAATGGTTTAGTATAGTTCTCAGTACTGTGTCTAATAAGTTATGGAATTTCATCCCTATAACAACGTAGTGGAGTGACATTTTTATCACAACTTTGCTAGAAAATGCTTAAACAGAGGAAATCAAGTAACAGCCGTAACACAGGTAAGTGGTGGTGAGACAAGATCTAAACACAGGTCTGTGTGACTGTTGGAACACATGTGCTTATATCAGACATGTATTTTGAACAGATTCCAACAGATTTCAAAATCATTTGGGAGTATGTAAAAAGAATCCTGAATCCTGTAAATGAAACTTGGGAAAGCTTAGAAATGGAAAATGTATTTATTGAACTAAAAGACAATAGTAGGACGCCACGAAAAGAATACCACTGATGAATTAGTAAGCTCTAACCTGAGCCAAAGATTTCTCCAGAAAAAAAAGATAAATTATGAAAAATGTAAAAAAAGTTATGATTTTGAGACACAGGGTCAGAGAGGACAGATCCATTTTCCATCTATTTATTAGCAATTCTAAGAGGCAAGAGTAGAATGAGTGAAGGAGAGGCAATATCTAAAACCGTGTATTTGAGAATTTGACATAATTGAGCATGATTCCAAAGGCATAGAGCCTCATATGGAAAGGAGCCAATGAGTGCCAATTGGGATAAATTAAAAACAAAAAACACTTGGACATATCAGAAAGTTTTATTTTTACTGAATTTATTGGGGTAACATATATAGATTTCAAGTGTACAATTCCATAACACATCATCTGTATATTGTATTGTGTCTTCACCACCCAAAGTCAAGTCTCCACCAGCACTTATCCCTGCCCCTTTACCCTCTTCTACCTGTTTCCGCCCCCTTTCCCTCTGGTCACCACCATACTGTTGTCTGTGTCTATGAGTTTGCTTTCTCTTTTGTTGTTGTTTTGCTTAAACCCCTTCACCTGTTTCATCCAGCCTCCATCCCCCTTCCCTCTTTGACAGCCGTCAATCTGTTCCCTGTACCTACGAGGGGGGTTGGCAAGAAACCTGAAATTACCTTCTGGAGGGCGGCCCCTTGTACTACAGGCTTCCTCGCTAAGAGTTCTAGGAACCCATCTGTATCAGTGTACCAGCTGGTGGTGTTGTGAGAGGCTGCGTTTGGCTTCAGTACATTTTTTTTTTGAAGACTCAACACTTTTGCCCATTTCATGACGGGTGATTTACGAGTATACCTGCCCACACAGAGCTGAGTGTTCACCAGTTTTTCACCAAAAAAAGCATGACTCCCATGCACCACCCTCCCTATTCACCTGATCTCACCCCAAGTGACCTTTTTCTTTTGTCCCCCCTCCCCATGAAAAAAATCCTCAAAGGGAAATGTTTTGCTGGTGCGGAAGAGGTAAAACAAAAAATGACAGAAGCACTAAAAGGCATCAATATCAATGAGTTCAAAAACTGTTTTGAGCAGTGGGAAAAAATGTCTCAGTAGGTGTATTGCATCAAATGGAGAGTGCTTTGAAGGTGACTGAAGTTTAACTATGTTAGAATATATACACAATCTTTTGTAAATAAAATTGGTTTTTTTTGAGTCCCCCCCTTGTATGAATCTATTTCTATTTTGTTTGTTATGTTCATTAGATGTCCTATATAAGTAAAATCGTATGTTTTGGGGGGAAATTTTGAGTAATGAAGATAAACTAAAAAAATCTTCAAAATATAAGGAAAAAAGAGAGGAGATTGGCCATAAAAGAGACAACAAATTTCACTTTCAACAATAACGCAAGGATAAATGTCTGTCTTTATCAACCTCAGAGGCTCAAGTGACAGAATGGAGGAAAAATAAAGCATACCCAAGTTCTCTTGTTTAGAGAGAAGGTTTAAGCTGTTAGAAAAGCACTTTAAAATATGTATGTTAAAAATGTCCTGTGGGGCTGAGAAAATTGGATGAAATTGGTCAAAAGGTACAAACTTCCAGTTGTAGGATAAATAAATAGTGGGAACGTAACAACCTATGACGTGATGACCAGAGCTAACACTGCTGTACGCTGTACGGTCTACTTGACACTGTTGAGAGAATGCGTCCTAACAGCCCTCATCACAAGGGGAAAGTGTGCTTTTGTATCTACATGAGAAGACGGATGTGCAGTAAACTGGCGGGAATATATGCAAGTGAAGCCGTGATCGCCATATATCCTAAACTTACACAGCGCTGCGTGTCTATTACATGTCAATAAAACTGAAAAAGTAAATAAAAGTAACCACAAAACAGAAAAAGAGTGCATGCTATTCAAACCAGCAGAGCAAATAAAGAATAAAATAAAGAAAATTTGATCATTCCCACAAAAGTCTAGAAACTTAAAACGAAGAGAGAATAATAAAAGAAATTAGCAGCTGTAAGTCACAATAAGTGTAAACACACCTATTCAGAGATATGTTCAGGCTAAATTTAAAAAAAAAGTCAAATCCAGTTACGTGAATATCCATAAGAGACGAACCTAAAACAAAATGAGAGGCAAAGATCGACAGTTCAGGGATGTGAAACTACATAGCAGACAAATGGAAAGAGAAAGTATAGATGGCAACAGTGACAAGGGACAAAAACCACGGAGAAAATTATTAAAAGAGATAAGAGTACATTTACATTTTCAAAAAGAATAATCTTCCAAAAGCGCACCGCAGTCACATACTAGTCAGCAGACAGGCTAGAACACCTGGTCTCCCCTTTGTGCGGGGAAGCGAGGGGCGGGCAGGGGTGAAAAGACACGTCTCGACCTCACAACGTCACCAGTAAATTGCACATAGGTTCTTTTTAAGGCTTACACGTGACAATCAAGTGCACACAGGCATGAAAGAATACAAGAGGGAGTAGACCAACAACGGCAGGGCAGGAAAGGCCTTGAACAAAGTGCAGAAAGAAACAGCAAGACAAAGATTGCTGAAGACTGATAAAATTGACCACACGAAAACTGACAACGCCCCCATGAGAAATGACACATAAACAGAGTTCAGAAAGAAACTGAGGGGGAACTGCCATGCACACTAACATACATTAGATAGGGGATAATATCTAAACTACATGTGTTAAAGCTCACTCAAAAAAGACATACCAAGGAAAGCCTAATGGCAAAAGGGGCAAAGGACATACAGTTGGCCCTCCATGTCCTCAGATTCCACATCCCACCAACCACAGATGGAAAATATTGAGGAAAAAAATGCTACTTTGTTGCCGGCACATGCTGTGTGGTTAGAGTTATGACAGCTGTGTCTGTACTGAGCGTGTGCGGACTGTTTTCCTTCTTCTTGTCACTGTTCCCCAAACAACACAGCACAACAAGAATTTACATAGAACTTATATGGTATCAGGTCTTACAAGTAATCTAGAAAAGATTTAAAGTATACAGGAGGACACACATAGGTTATATGCAAATACTACACCATTTTATAAAATGGACTTGAACATCCATGGATTTTAGTATCCACGGGGGTCCTGGAATCAGTCCCCCACTGACTCCAAGGGAAAACTGTTTAAGCAGTTAAATTTTTTAAAAATAATTGACTAATCAACAGATGAAAGTATGCTCTACTTCGTAGAAAATTCAAATTAAAACAAGATGTCATTTTCATACATCAAAGTGGAAAATACAGTTTGATATCAGTTTTGGTAAAGGTGCAGAAAAATGCTTCTCTTTTTAAAAAAAAGTATGTATATATAAGTAAATGCATAGAAAGGGTTCTAAAAGATACATAACTGATAAAGTAGCTAACTTGGGGAGGTTTGTAGAGTGGGTGGCAAAACGTTAAGATTGGGAATAAAGTCAAAAGGAATTTTTTATCTTTTATTTATTCAGAATTCATTCACAAACATTTACTTAGTGTTTAAAGTACACCAGGCCCTGTTTTCGAAACTGGATATATGGAACAACTAAACGAAGAGCCCTGTTTCCCTGAAGCTTCCTTTCTGGAAAGGAAGAGGCAGGCTCTAAATATATAAGCCAGCAAATAATTAAAATACTTTTTATTGTGAATTAAAGTAACTTCAGAAATTAGTTAAGTACTAGGAAAAATAAAACAATTATATTTATTCTGGAATGTGTTGGACAAAATTCTCGGACAAAAGTGTATTCATATATTACCTGTGGAATAGAAACATTAATTTTCAAAACTTTATAAAGGTTATTTTCTATGTAATAGTATGCATTTAGGAAATTTATGCATATAATAAGCATTTAACCAACTGAAATGCCTGGATAAATATTCCTAAAAGGCCACATCCAGCAGCGACGTTTTTGTGTCTATGTGAGATGTTTTATTACTAAACAGGGTCTAACAAAAGGAAGGCAGACCTGCGGTGAGGTGCCTGCACCTCCACGGTGGCACCAAGCAGAGGGCAGCACACCGTGTCTGTCCCTCAGAGACAGAGCCACACTGAGCTCCAAATGGTCTTGACAGCAAGGCAGAGAAGGACCCCTGAGGCCACCCTCGGGCCCTCACTGGCCAAAGGGGGCTATCTGAAGAGTCTCTCCATTAACAACCTGCCACTCTCCCCCTCCCTCCTACCCTCCCCCCCATAAAAACTCACTGTTGCCTCAGCTACTTCCCTGCAACAGGGGCGTCCTGGAGAGCCCACGGCTGTGGGGCGGACCAGACCACTGAGCCACAGAACCTTACCGTGAACAATGAAGTCACATTCAGGCTTTCAGGTCACAAACTAGGGGTGTTAGTCTGCACACCACCACACATAAAACTTTCCCTCGTATTTTGGAGGGAAAAAGAAAAATACCTCTGGCTCCCATAGTCGTGTGGCTCATTTGGCAAGAAAAAAAAAGATCACCTCAAATACTGGTACTCTGTAAGTTATATTCCATGTAATTAAAATACTTTGTAAAAGGCATGCTATCTCATTTCTATTCAGGTTGCCTATAGTCCTCTCAGCAGAAACACCTATAAATGTGAATAGTATTCTTACTGGCTTGGAACTTTCCTCTGTTTTCATTCTAAAATTTGAAATGTAAAGACACAGACTTCAAGTCTGGTTAAACAAGGAGTTTCCAAAATTAAGAAAAGCTCCTCTGCTTTTCAATTTATCATTAATGTCTGTTAGAATATACTTACAGATGTATATCACGTGTTACTTAAGTTGTTAAAACTCTATTCCAGTCAGCTAGCCTGTCAGGAATAAATGAATTATATAAACTGTGATATTCAAAGATCTTTAATTAATTACACAGGACAACTACAAACATATTTAAAAAAACAGTCCATTAAATAAACTCTGCATTTGTGTAAAAGGAACGACAAACTCCAAGAACTATTATTCTTTTAAGATACACATGTCCACATCTGCCTACTATAAAACACATGTTCTAGGCATGAACGTTTGAATAAAGCGAAACTTCCCTTACAACAAGTGTGTTTATTTGAACACACAATTTCAGAACCAAATCAACAAGTGTTTTACAGGTTCACGCTCATAAGGGATCACATGTGTGTTTATTTTAATGTAATCTCGTTGAAATAAACACAGCTGTGTTCAGTTCAACGTGTGAGAATCCAGATCTACACATTAGTGCAAAACTGAATCACAAAATCATGGCTTTGTGCATGGAAATGTGACTAGGAAAGAGCCATGGCACAATCACTCCCTTCAAACACATGACTGAAAATTAAGTCTGTAGCTAAAAAATATTTCAGGAAAATGTACAATTCAGTATTTCTAAGAATGCACTGAAGAATATTAATTTATACTCTTAAGCATTAAATTATTACCTTTAAATTTCATTTGAAAAAATAAAGCAAAATGCAAAGAATGATAAATAACAAATATGCATGAACGTACAACCAAAATTTAACATGTTTGTAGTACAATTGGTCCTTGAACACCAAGGGTTTGAACTGCATGGGTCCACTTATAGGTGAATTTTTTTCAATAAATACTGTAAGCGTATTCTCTCTTCCTTATGATTTCTTTATCACATTTTCTTTTCTCTAGCTTTCTTTATTGTAAAAATAAGGAATATAATACACGTAACATACAAAACATGAGTTAATCGATTTTGTTATCAGTAAGGCTTTCAGTCAGCAGTAGGCCAGTATGTAGTTAAGTTTTTAAGAGTCAGAAGTTATACACAAGTTTTCAACTGTGCAAAGCAGGGGAGGGCTCCTAACCCCAGCATTGTTCCAACAGTCAACCGTACAGACTGCA
>VMDR010024590.1:0-14936 GCA_007922815.1 Macrotus californicus | reverse complement strand
AAACTCTAATGCACAATGTTATAAAGTTACTATATGTTGCTTTTATTGATTGCAAAGGATTGAAATGAAAAAAACAGAAATCATAGAAACGATCCTGAGGGTTTCATAGAAACCAAAGACAGGAACATAGCGGACTCTCAGGAACATCAAAAACCAAGCAAAGAACACTGTTCAAACTCAGTTTTCATCCACTCTTACTCCAACCACTTCACCCCTGCCCACCACTCCTTATTTGTCCCCCCCCTCCACCGGCTTACCCACTTTGGCTCACAATGTGGAAAAATCTGTTTCTTCAGGCTTTATGTCTCCTAGATCAAGCACTCAATACCCCAAAACCTAAGTTTGACTCTTCTACCTAAGCCCACAAATCACAGGGTTGGAAAACTTCAGCCATGTTTAAGTTATTGCCCATTCTATAACAAACATTAATACATTTACATAAATCAAAATTATTTGGGAATGCTGTGTGTGTCTAACACCATGCCGAGTACTGGAAATACAGTGGTGAACCATACACACAAGATCTTACATTCTAGTAGGGAGAGGCAAGCAATAAACAGGTTAAAATATAAATATATGAGAGGCAAATAAATATACAAAATAAACAAATAGGACAATTTCCAATAGCGATAAATTAAGGCAAAGTAATGTATACAGCAAGTGATGGAATGGAAGCCAATATTGGAGAGAGACATATAAGCTTATTTTTCTGAGATGACATTTGAGTAGAGACTCAAATGACAAGAAGAAACCATCCATTGAAAAATTAAGACCATTCAAGTAGGAGAGTATGAAAGATACAAAAGCAATGATCTGAGAATATTAGTCAGCCAGGGTGGTTAGAACTTATAAAAATGGAGATGATGTGGTGCTCAGAGAGAGAGAGAGAGAGAGACAAGGACCAAAAACTCTGTATGGGAAGCATTTAATTATTATTCAAAGAGGAAAAAAGTTACAGCCAGAGGGAGGGTGCTTTGATTTGCCCAAGTTGAATCTAGTATCCCTTGGGTTATATTCTAATTTGGCTGCTGTTGCTACAGCCAGAGGGCTGTAGAAGGGGGAGGTATATTTGCCCAGGGGGATCATGGTTCTGGGCAGATAAAGAAATGAACAATTCTGTTCTCTTCACTATTCTGTTGAAGCACCTCTATTATAAATCCCCTTAACAGTTAATCTTCATATCTCATATTGTCAAGCACCAATAGCCACTGTTCTTGCATAGCCAGTTTCACCAAGATGTGAATATTTTCCACTAGTTTTAAATATGCTATACTTTCTGATCTCCCATACAATGTTCAGTCTTTTTTTTAATTACTTTATTGTTATTCAATTACAGTTGTCTGCATTTTCCCCCACCACTCTCCCCCCCCAGCCAATCCCACCTCCCACCCTTGCTCCCACCCTCCCCTTGGTTATGTCCATGTATCCTTTATAGTGGTTCCTGAAAAGCCTTCCTCCCACTGTCCCCTCCCCCCGCCCCTCTAGCTGTTGTTAGATTGTTCTTAATTTCAATGTCTCTGGTTATATCTTGTTTGCTTTTTTTCTTTTGTTGACTATTTTCCAGTTCAAGGTAAGATCACATGGTATTTGTCCCACACAGCCTGGCTTATTTCACTTAGCATAATGCTCTCTATTTCCATCCATGCTGTTGCAAAGGGTAGGAGCTCCTTCTTTCTCTCTGCTGCATAGTATTCCATCATGTAAATGTACCATAGTTTTTTGACCACTCATTTACTAATGGGCACTTAGGTTGCTTCCTACAGTTGGTTATTGTAAATTGTGCTGCTATGAACGTTGGGGTGCATGGGTTCTTTTGGATTGATGTTTCAGGGCTCTTAGGATATAATCCCAGCAGTGGAATTGCAAGGTCAAAAGGCAGTTTCATTTTTAGTTTTCTGAGGAAATTCCTTACTGTTTTCCACAGTGACTGTGGAAAAAGGGCTGGCTCAATATCATCCAGTGTTGGAAAATTATCTTTGTTATGCTTATTTGTTGCCTGATTCCCTTGGTGGTTAATATCTACTTGCATAGTGTCCATTGACTCTACACATTGGCTTCCATTTCCATTTCATTGGACTTTGTGTCTTAAATTTCCTATCTTCCAACCTCAGTTATCCCCATGCTTAGTAAAAGTGATGGGATCCTGAGGATGTTTACTGGATATTGGTCAAGAAGCATCACACAGACATAATAGCCATCAAGCTAACAGGAAAAGGGGGTAAAATGGAGAGGGATGCCAGGAGAAATGAGAGAATCTGGGAGCAAACAAAAAGGGGGACAAACTGTAGACAGTGAAGATAGTAGTCACATCAGAAAACAAAGACATGGCCTAAAGAGTTATGAATCGCTGCAGCAGGATTAATGAGATGGAAAATTTCTCAAGGAAAAGAGCCAAGCATAGATAAAGGAAGAAAAAAAAAACAGTGTAAAAAGACGAAAAAAATAGGAGAAAAGAAAAATTTTTCAAAAACCCAAGTGTAAAGTGAAAGAGTAAAACAAAATAAAGGATATATTAAGAAATGGTGCACTGCATTCAAGTAAATGTATTCTGTTTCTTTATTCTTATCTTCAACTGTCTTTGCATTTCTCCGGTAGCAAAGCCAAACTGAAAGGATAATTTTGTTTATGTACCCAATTTGCATAATTGTGCAATATAAATTACAATGCTAATTAAGGACAGCCCTTGGGCTTCTGGAATTGGGTCAAAGTGGCTCCCCGAGTGTAAGAAGGTTGGGGCATTGGCTCGGTCCCCTCTCCCACCACAGGGAAGCTGGGCAAGAGAAAAGAACCTCTCTGACAGTGTGTGAAATCTTGTCAGAATTTGTTGAAGACCCAGAACTGTACATCTCACTTCAAAACTTGGCTTTTAAAATCATCTTTGTGTAATTCTGCAATGAGGCGCTTAAAAGCTAAAAGTCCTCCTGAAGGCTGGGTTGGTTATCTTTTTATGAATATCCCCCTTTTATTTTATTCAGAGAAATTGTTTCTCACACTGAGAGTGCCTGAATGTGAACCTGGCATGCAATATTTTCTCACTGGACTACTGCCAGAATTGTCCCAAATCAGGGTATGACATGTCCTGCTCGGGCTCCTGAGCCTGTGGAAGATGACAAGTTGATTTCTGAGCTTTAGTTAAGTCTACATCCTGAAAAAACAACAACAACGAAGCTCATTCACCTTAACTACATCAAAAAGTCAGTCCCAGAGAGTTTACTCCCTAACTATTCATAATAGGGGCTGTAAGGCATAAGGGTCATATAATTTTTAACTTAGGTTTTTCAAAAAAAAAGAATAGTTCTGAGTTTCTACAAGGAAGGCTGACTGACTGCGATGAAGGAGGCTATGTCTAGAGTTGTTCTGAAGGTAGCATTTTTCAAGCTTGTTTTAACCACTGAATGCTGACCTCAAGCAAAGATTACCTGCAAAATATAAAAAAACAGAGCCCAAATCAGAGAGGGGGGCGGCTGGGTAAAAGCCTTAGGACCGATCTCAGGCCTCTCTAGTTCATCTCCCCATTGTCCGCCCTCCGAGAATGCAGAAGCCACGTCCATGAGGTATTTATTATCTACCTAACTCCAGTAACAGCGTAACAATCAGGCATGTTGGTTTGATACACCCCTTTCCACTTTAAGACACCTAGAGAGTCTTTTCACTGGGATCATCACAGGGAAAACTGGAAAATATATGGCCTATTTCCCATCCAATGTCACTTTGTCTTCTAGAGCAATGTTTTCCAAACTCTTATGTCCAGGCATATGAAAAAATGATCATATTTCTATGGAACATTAGATAGTTGGGGACAGTTGGGACTTTGACAAGGCTACACATGTTTCAAAGTAACTGGACCTGGGGTTCTGACCAACCCAACCGTCCAGTTACCTGAGGCCACAGTCACTTGTTTGTGGTTGGACATTAGAGTAAAGTCTGGCAAATGCCAATCTCAGGACCGATTAGAAAAGTTGGCAAAACTTTGGAATATTGTTTGAGCATGTAGACACAATCATGGATATATTTTTCCATCCCACCCCCGGTCTATGTGACAAAATTCTTCCCATGTTGCTGAAGCTAGTCTGAATTGAGCTTTCTTTTAAAGTTGGGAGGAAGGTTCCTGATTAAGATATGTTTTATTACCTAAAATTTGGATCTAATAGGTCATGTTCCAGTTTAAAAATCTTTTGGACTCAGCATTTCCTGTAGGATAGAGTCTAAATCCTTCCCTAACTTTAACTAATATATAGCTATGACTATAATAAAATCAATACGGGGATGGTGTTTTCTCCCACTGTTTTATTGATGACTATGTTAGCCAGTGCCGGTCATCATCTCTGGTCTGGTGTCCTTTTTATTATCTTAGCCAAGCAGCCCTCAGTAGGCAGGTTGCTTAGCCCCTGGATCTGGTATACTTTTTGGTAGATGTTCTTTTTCTTTTTTTTCTATCACTTAGGATTTAGTCATTCTAGCCTTTACATTTAGCATATACTCTGATTCCAATCGTAAAGGCACAATGTTATAACGTAGACATATTAAAGGGTATACCTTCTGATGATTGTAAATACTATATTGAAAGTGATTATTATACAGCAGTGGCCCTCAAAGTGATGCTGTGACAGAGAATAAAAGTTACACTACTCTGATTTACTGTGAAATAGAATTAGAATAAAATGTCCTGACAAACTTGAGAAAGAACTCACATACTGACAGTTTCTTTATAAGCATACTGCAGGCACCAGCAGTTCCAGTTTCTGCTTGTACAAGAAATGGCCTTGACCACAAGGCCTTGACCACAAGGTCTTGACTACAACTTTAGTGGACATGGACCACACAGTTGCAGGGATTTGGCTGGCACTGACCAGTTCCAGGATTCTGACATTGAAGATCCACATTGGGACCAGCAAGGCCACAGCCCAAATGTCCACAGTCTTTCCCCTTGATCTGTTTGTTCTCCTGGTCCCTCTCCCTCCTTACAAAAACCTCTGCCTGCACTGAGACATTAGGATGGGCTTTGAGACGAGAGTCCCCCATCTTCCAGCTTGCTGGCACCGGAATAAAACCTCTTTCCTTCTTTACCAACACCTTTCTCACGAGTTTTGCTGTCACGGCGGCAGGCAGCTAGCTGAACGTTGGTTTCAGTTACAATGTTATACTAGTAGTGTTGACATCACCTGGGAAATTGTTAGCAATGCCTATTCTTGGGTCCAACTTCTGAGCCACCAAATCAGAAAATCTTGGGATGGAGCTCAGAAATCTATCTTTTAACAAGATGATTCTCTTGCACCATAAGGTAGGTGAACCCTTGTCAGGGAGGGTAGGTATGTTAGGTTGGGGACTTCCCAAAACTCTTTCTCTTGTTATTCCCACACATTTTCCTTATGCCTTTTAAATTTCTATTTCATTGGAATTTTGTCTTCCAGAAGGAACTCATCCATTCCAGAACTGAATATCCCCTAATCAGCTGGGTTTGTAGTTTAACAATTTCATGCCTACTTGGGTGTGTGGCTATTATCAGTTTCTATAAAATTTTTCTAAAAGATTAGAACATTTAACTACATTTTTATTAATCACCTGCCATCATATCTCTTTCAGGGTAGACTTTTGAAATGATCATACTTAGCCTTCTTAATGGTTTCAGGTTAGTATTAAAATCATATTTACTAGGCATACAAAAACCGACAACACTGTGAGATACAAAACAATTCGTATTGCGTGACAAAAGGACATCATTCTCGACTTACACCTGTGTCATTCGAAGTCCACCGAGAAGGCAAAATACATTTGCAGAAGCTGAACTTTGACTCCACTTGCGTTGTAAGTAGTAGATACAGACAAGTGCTGTTTAGAGGTTTAGAGCACCTGCCCTGGAGCGAGCAGACGGCTGAGCTCAGATCCTCACCCGCCACTTCCTGGTTACGGAAGCTGGCGCACTGTCTGTGCCTCACTTTCTTTATCTTCCTGTCACAGAGAATGTGTTCGGTAAATTTTAGCTAAAGCTGCCGCTGCTGAAGAAACATCCTGCAAAGGATGCTGACTCATTCACAATAGTCAGGTAAGGTCTGTATGAACTAAGCATCAGTCCCTGAAAAACACAGAGACTAATATTTGGTGACAGAGAATTGGTTGAGAATGTGAAAATACAATGAAGATTACATTTAAAAAAGCATATTGAGAGATAAAAGCAATGGCTGGTTCTTATAAAACCTGCAGCATATACTCAAACCAAATGTCGTTTTAGCTGGTACACAACATAATTTAGGACAGTTTCCAATTTACCCAAGCCCAGAAATGTGCACTAATTTTAGCTCAAATAATAATTCATTTATTTCCAAACTTCTCCCTCTTCAGTTGATTACACATTATTCATTTTCTCAGTGTTTCATTCTCTTCGAGCATCCCCCTCTTTAGAACATATTACATTCATGTTTATAAATGGATTGGGCTGATGTGTTGTTGCTTTCATTCCTGTAAGCACATACGATTGTTTGTGGAAAATGTTCTAAAATTTGTAAATAGGTCAAAGTTTATGTTAAGATAAGATTCTTGATATAAACATGCCCCAGAGTGGTTTAGTTTCTCTCCACTTTGAGTGCAAAAGCCTGCCAGGAATTATTAATTACTTCAGAATGTTTCTGATCTCTGTGTGCATGCTCTTTGGGTGTCTGGGCCTCTTAGCATTTTACTGCTTTTTTATTTTACCCTCTATGTATATTGGCTACATTTGTTCCTTCACAGTTACCCCCATCAGATGCTTTCTCATCTTAAAAATTCATTTCATGAATGTATATACTTACAGAAATATATTCAGTGCTAAGCACTGTTCTAAGCATTAGGATACAGTGATTATTAGTGTTATAGCCATTTTAATGCTTATATTAACTTAGGGAAACAAACTGTAATTTTATAGAAGACAGAAGCTGAAGCTTATTATATCTGTCTTATTCTTAGTTGAGTGTTGGGGACATAAATAGGTACTCAATAAAAACTTCTGAATTATTAAAACAAATATCATATTTAAAGTATTAGGAACTTTTGAGGAGCCTGGCTGAAAGAGATCTTACAGAGTGGGAGGTTATTGAAACTACAAGGTACTTAAAAGGATATCTTGTGAAAATGCTTAGTTTTTAAGTGAGGACTTGTGGGAAGTACTGGCAAGCACATTTAGATCTGGTGAGAAACCTGGGTTGGCTTTGTCACTTTAGACCAGTCTCCCAAATTCACAAAACCTACAAAAAAATGACTCATTCAAAAAATGACTTAATGTTGTAAGCATTAAAGGAATAGATTATTTGAAAACACTGTGATACATTTTATAAATGTGAATTATTTTTCTAGGCAGACAGGATTGGATTTGGGGAGAAAGTGTCTTGAATGGAAAGATAGAGATAAAATGGAGAGTCATTGGAAGAAGGGGAAACATATACTAGTTCCCAATTATTAAGGACTGCCATGGAATTCCATCCCCTCAGAAGTCCAAATGGGTATGTATACCTTTAAGAATGTGTAACTTGGTCCTCAAGAGATTTAACCAGAGCACACGTAGAGTTTAGACCACTATTGTCTGGTAGAGTCAGTTGAAAAATACTTAATCCCTCTTATTCTCAAATATTTAGGACAGGAAACACATGAGAATTTAAGGATTTCTCAAGCTCATGAAAATGTCTAGCATATTTGTGGTCAACAATTTCTTGGATTACTAGTTGCTTTATTTGTTTTTCAGTAGGTGCAAGCATATTGTAAGATGTTCTAAATCTGTGAAACTTATAACTAGCAGTGAAGATAACATAATGCATTTTGAGTGAGCTAAAGCAATAGTCCAAACATTTTATCAAAATTCAAACCAATATTCTGGGTTTTACATTCATTCATAGATTTTAAAATTCAGGGGCAGGCAAAATTAACCCCATTTTGATTACAAAATCTTTTATTACAAAATCATAAGCATGTAATTCTGTAATGTAATGGTATCACAATCAAGCACACCATATGACATTTCAGGTAAAATGTTCAAATTGCTGTGTAGCTCATGCAAGACATTCACGCACCTCACAAACCACCCTCAAACAAGGCTTACTTCTGCCGGACCTGGTATTTCTGAAGGTGTGTTTCTCATTGCCACTTTATAATTTCTGTTTTTAGATTGTGGAAAATGCATTAGACTGAAAATCAGCAAACATGAGAACCGACCCTGACATTGACTCACCTAGTTTAGATATCATATCTTAGAGAACCCGCCCCTGCACCCCTCTTTCAATAGAGTTAAGCATTCTTGAACTGTACCGCCCTCTAATTTGTGCTCATATCTTCCTCTATTGTAGTTAATGTGTTCAAATGCCTTTTTTTCGTATCAAACTGATGAGAAACATTTTTTTCTTTTTCTTCTTGGTAATTTTAGCATAAGACCTGGTACACGGTTGATGCTCAAGAAATGTTTCTTGACTCAATGCAACTGAAATGAGTATTAATCTTTGGTTAAGTCTAGAAAAATACTGCAAGTGTTAGTGTGTGGGTGTGTGTGGGTGTGTAATATGAAGGTTAGGTGAGAAAAGGTTGTATAAAGATAGTGAATCTTGTGTGGGTCAGTCACTAACAGTGGCTGCCACTGCCCAATGCCTATTCATTGTACACTTCTCCTTTCTTACTTACCAGCCATTCAACATAAGCATAAGTGTGTCCAGCTAAAAAAGCCTTGTTTTGGCAGCTTCTGGTGCAGATACCATTGAGTCAATGCTGGCCCATGACAAAATGGGTGGAAGATTCTGGTTGGGGCTTCCAGGAAAGCTCTATAAGAAAGATAAACTCAATGGATGGTCCTTTATTCCCTTTGCCTTCCTCCCAAATGAATGCCTGGAAAGCAATCATTTTTTAATTATGAGGATTAAATTCACATTTCATGGTTGGTTTCAGAGAAATGCCGAAGAAATCTGGATCTTTGATGACACTGACTCACACTACTTCTCACATCTTCCTACCCATGGGCATGAGACAAATAAGCCCCTTATTTAATGCACTGTTGGGTTTTCTTGAAACCAAACACAGTATGATATATTTGCTCTTCCAAGGAAAAGGGACAGACATGACTTTCAAAGTCTAGTGAGACTTATGTGTAGCCATAACCACTCTACTGAAACAATTCCATCTCTTCCCAGGGTACAAGAGAATTGTGCTGAATGACATATGATGTCTGATCATTTTATTTGTTTTTTGTTAGCTTTCCTAAAGCCTAAGTTTAAAGAACCCATGAAAGTTGTCTTAGAGGTACAAATATAATTTCTGTGGACATCAACTGATAAATTCAATGAACCATATGTGTGCCTAGGTTTGGCAAAAGTCAAATCAGTGACATTTTCCCCACAATATTGTTTTAATTAAGTTTTGTTTCCCTCTGGGTGTGATACATATTGCGGAAACGTAATCAACGAACATTGATAATTTTCATGAATGTTGCTCTTTGTCCTATTTATATAAATATTGTGTCAATGATTCTCAAGTGGCATGTTCCTGCAGCTCATCATCTGAAAATCCTTCTGAGTTATGCTGAAAATGTTTCACTAATTTTTATATTTTATTCTTGATAACTAAGTACACATGCCTGTGACTGGAAGAGAAAACACCCTTCTATTAAATCCAGGGGATTATTTGACTTTGAGAATAACTGATGAATGCACTGACCACTCCACCCCTGCTACAAATAGACATAATTGAAGAAAACCCTGCCCTATACATTTAGCTCATCTAAAAAAGAAAGGTAAAATTACTGTATTTTAAAGATTTCTGCAGAGTCTGTGTATAGCTCAGTTTTTTTCTCCCACTAATCATATGATCATAGAAAAGGTTCCATTCCTAAGTATCAAAAGTAGAATACAGTTTTAAAATAAAAAGTGATAACCTTTTGTGGTAGCATTTATTTATCCATGAGGTAATATAATAACTCTTGTTATTGAAGTTCAGGACTAGAAATCAGGCCTTCTTTCTCTTAACTTGTGGAACAATAAAGAGAGGATTAAAACTCTGTATATTCACATAAAAACCTATTCATAATGGGTAGCTATCATTGCATACATTCTTTCTCTGTAAGAATAGTTGAGCTTGTTCATGGGGAGTGTGTGCATGTATGTGTATATGCAAGTGAACATATCTGTGTTTGTTTAATTCATGAGTTCTGACTGATTAAATATCCTGCCAGAATAAGGAGAAATATGTACACCTTGAAGGGGAGGACCTGGCTTAGCTCAACACCTGTACCATCTATTTTCTAGCACCCAGTCTTTTGCCATGAAGATGGAACCTGAAGCTAAAAAGACATTTGCTTGACTCCTTTGCAACTTGCTTTCTGGGTGAGGTTATAATCGGGTGTCCTTGCACAACATTTAGAAGGTGAGAGTGAAGCAAGGGTCACGTGTATGTCTGATTCTGTTTATTATTAATAAGCTTTCTTGGGATATACCAATCATTTGCATTTCTTCAGCACCTCCCCCAATTTTACAATCTCTCTTCTCCTTCTTCTCAATCATTTTCTAAAATTATCATAGGGATCCTACACTCATTTAGATGTGCATGTTTGCAAGTGGGTCATACACAGAAGTAGTACCACCAAATAGGCATTTTCCTTCATGGCAAACCTAGAGCCTATTAATATGTTGATTGTACCTCAGTATTCCTTTGATTAATAAGTAAAGTTTCTATGATTTGTATAGATTCAACTCTACTATAACAAAATACAAAGCAGATTTAACTTCATATTTAGTAGGGATCTGTTCAAATTGTGAATGAAGGCCTGTCGGTGTGACTGAGGACATGTCTGCGTTCACTAGCAATGCTGTGGTCCCCTCTGGCTACAGTGATTCCCCTTAGCATGCTAAGTCGGGCAGGGACAAACAACCGATGACGGGGACAGCTGATGAAGGGGCAACAGTTTCAACACTGCTTTGCCATGTGAATGCTCTCTAAGCTCCAGCCCTGGAATATTACTCTAAGCAGATTGTTATTTTATTATTATTTTTTCACAAGAAAAATACAAATACAATACATGTACAAATGAGCATTGCATGTAAAGATATCTTTAACTTAGTATTTTCTGGAAATGAAGAAAAATGAAGATTAAAACCTTGTCACAGTACCTTTACAATGATATTTTCATAACACCATGCAAAGAGCTTGATGGCATAATCTACAGAGTAAACTGAGATAGGTTGGATTATTTCCATCTTCCTTCCTGAGTCTCTTCCCCCACACATCATGTGGCCTCAAGTTATCAAATAGCATATACATACTTTGTTTTCCAAGCCTTACCCATTTAAAAAAGTCCTACATTGCAAAAGCACAGCATAAGCATCGGGCAAAATAGCACAGTACTGACTGGTCATAACAGGAAAACCATTCCAGCCATGATTATTGGAGAAAAGAAACTGTTAAAGAGAAAGCAGGCTGAAAATGGCACCACTTGTGCTAAAGCCCATGGTACAAAGCTAGCTTTAATATCTGATCTAACTGCGGTTTCACATTCTCAGAGAAACATTATGTTAATCAACCAGTACAGAATTTTCTGCTCAACCCCAATGAGGTAATATGTCAAGTTAGTCCTCTCCATCCCCAAAGGGAGAAGAGGCAATCTGCCTTTTCTGGAGTTTCCCTCCCTCCACCCCTCAAAATGACATCCTGGTATAAAAATAATCCTTTCTTTTCTGTTGGTCCACCCTTTTTCCTAAAAAAAAAATCTTCCATTTTGTGCAGTCCCTTGGAGTGATCCTTTCTTTGCCACATGTGAGGCTGACCAGTTCATGAATCACTTAATAACGCCAATGAGATCTTCAAATTTGTTCTGTTGAATATTTTAGCAAAATAAAAATTAGGTAGACTTGCTAGATAAACTCTTTCAGTAGTATCTCCTCTCCTTTTATACAACAAAAATGAAACCATGCAGACCAGTTGAAGAGTGACCACTAATTCTGAAGAAGAAAAAAAGAACATTTTATATACGCTTTCCTATACCAAAGGTCATCTGTTTCTCCTCATTACCCAATGCTAATTAGAAAGAAAATGAATACCAGTGCAGCCAGTGGCAGTAAACAGGCTCCTAGGTGGCCTCAATGTTCTATTCCACTCCCACAAATGACAGGAAAGATACCATAGGCTCGAGGGGGAAAAACCTACCACAGAGAGTAAAAGCTATTGGATTTGCTGAGCCTATGGAAAGGCATCAAGCTAAGGTGTAAAAATGGTCTTTGAATGTGGTGTGGAAAACTGCTTATTCCCGTGAGGGTGAGGATTGTGTTTAAATCAATCCCGCCTCTGGCATGAATTGTAGAGATTCAGAGACTTTTGCAAATGTGGCTGTTACTGTTTTGATTTAACTGATGCAAAGTGTAAGACAAAGGGTTGAGGTTAGGCAGCTTGAAAACTTTGCTTATTTTAGGATTTAAAATTGGAGTTTTAATTTGTTTTTTAAAGGGAGACATAGTAAATATTTTGGGCTTTGTGAGTCCAAGCCACACTCTATCACAACTACCGAAATCTGCTGTTGGAGAAGGAAGACATCCACAGACCGTGTGTAATGCCATGGGCGTGGCTGTGTTCCGAAAGGCCGCAAGTTGCCAACTCCTGTTCTAAAGTATTAACATCAGTCACCAGAACGGAGCCAAAGGATGGCTCTTGGGAAGTGGAAATAAAGTGGTTGATGCTGAGTTTCACTGTCAAAGATGAAGGCTAACCTCCAACTCCCATAGATTCTGCTAATAAACATCTCTCTAAGGAAAAATCATGCTGGCAATGCAGAGGAAGTATCAGTTGAAATGTCATAGGCCTCCTTCCAACTACACTGTTGCCCTTAGCTCTACTCCATAGCAATGTTGCAACTTGCAGGACACAGGAAGAAAACGGAGTGTTCACCTAGCACAGGGGATGAGTTAGGTGTCCTACCTGCATATTGGGAATGGAATATATTGTTTCTCTCAGCCAAATTAATCAAATATTTCAACAGTTTAAATAAAGTTGAATTCTTAGGGTTACACTAGATAAGCAGTTTTCATTTGGGATGTGACTTGACAATGCCTGGAGACACTTTTGCTGCCATAACTGGAAAGCGGTTGCTACCGGCATCTTGTGGCTAGAGGCCAGGGATTGTGCTAAATATTCTATATAGCACAAGAGGGTTTCCCACAACAAAGAATTATCTGGCTCAAAATATCCATAGTGCCATGGTGGCAAAACCCTGTGCCACCACTTTAATAAATTTTTCCTTTATTGAACATAATTACAACACAAAATACATTTTCTGGAAAACTATTGAGAGCCAACAAATTGTAAAATGGTTCTCAGAGCAAAAGGCTTTCGGTAGATTACAGAAGAAACTCTGAAAATGTTGTGCTCCTTCAAATTAATGCAAGAAATAAAAAAAATTTCATATATTTGGATCTGAATGCAGTGTCTTTCAGAATATGATTTGAAGCTGCCCTGCTTTCAGTTCAGGGTGTTTAATTTACTAGTCCAGAGGCTGGCTCTAAAATATAGATATTTTAAGGTTTTCCAGTAGGTGCAAGATATAGTCTTGAATTATATCGAGCTTGAACAATAACTTACCTGGCTGAGGCTGAGGATTGGGACTTGGGAAGAGAGAGGGCTTAAAGTACATGATTAGATAAAGGTAATGCTTTTGTAGCATCGGAAAGCGATTAGTGGGGACTTGGAACTGCCGGGGAACTGTGCGTCTCCCCACCAGGAACGCAGGAGCTAAGATGCAGCCGAGACTGGGGTGACAGAATCAGGTCAAAGTGTTCTGCTTCCTTTTGATGTGACTTAATATGGAGCTCCGTGGATGGAGCTAAACCTATATAACTCTGAGTCTGGGGAAAGAAAAAACGCTCCAGCATACACACGGAGTCTCCTCCAGCAGCTAAATTTCTTTAGGTATGTTATTCCAAGTTACCTCAAAGAGTCAGGAGTTACTGAAACGTATTAAATATTCAGGAGTTATTTAAACTTACCAAAATTTGGACATGTGCACCTCTAAATTATTCAATGACTACAGAGTTAGGAAGCAGCAACCTTCTCTTCTGAACAAAAATTAAATCAACTGAACTGGTTATTTGCAGCATTTAAAAAAAAACCCTACTACTAAACAAGTAACTTTTAAAAACTTTTTTTACTTTTGAATAGCTTTTAGGTTTACAGAAAAATTGGAAAGATAGTACAGAATTCCAGTATCTGCCACAACCAGTTTCTCCTATTATTAATATTGTACATTACATTATTAATATCTCACATTAATATAGCATATTGTCACAATTTATGAACCAATGTTAATATATTATCTTTAACCAAAGTCTATACTTTATTCAGATTTCCTTAGTTTTTTCCTGATGTCTTTCTTCTACTCTAGGATCCCATATTCCATTTAGTTATCATATCTTCTTAGACAATTAAATTTCTCTGATAGTCCTTGTTTTTGATGGTTTTGAAAAGGACTGGTCATATATTTTGTAGAATGTTCTTCAATTGGGATTTTTCTGATGTTTTTCTCATCATTAGAGTTGGGTTGTGAGTTGGAGAGGAAGACCACAAAGATAATTTGCTAATATTCTTAGCAAATCATATCATGATCACATGCTACCAACATGACATATCGCTCTTGACATTGACCTTGATCATCAAGTTGAGGTAGTATGCATAATTAAAATTTAAGCTGAATTTTATTTGTGTATTAAAATTGTATATACTAAGTGACATTTTATATAAAATGATTTGAGAGACTGTTCAAGTAACTATTTGCTTTTTTAAAAAAGCATTATGTTTTCTTAAAAAATGTTCATTCAAATATTTCTTTATTTGAGACCATTACTGTTTAATACTGAGGAACACCCAATCCTAGGCTAAACTAGGTTAAGCCTTATTTGTAACAATTTTGGACTGACTTCCTCTGTTAGATAATATTGAAGAGCACGTCTCTT
>VMDR010024589.1:0-14935 GCA_007922815.1 Macrotus californicus | reverse complement strand
TACACTACCCAAGATGAAAGATAAAGAGAGAATCTTAAAAGTAGCAAGAGAAAAAGAGACAGCAACCTACAAAGAGTACCCATAAGACTATCAGCTGATTTCTCAAAAGAAACCTTACAGGCAAGAAGGGGCTGCTGGAAAGAAGTATTTGAAGTCATGAAAGGCAAGGACCTACATCGAAGATTACTCTATCCAGCAAAGCTTTCATTTAGAATGGAAGGGCAGATAAAGTGCTTCCCAGATAAGGTCAAGTTCAAGGAGTTCATCATCACCAAGCCCTTATTATATGAAATGTTAATGGGACTTACCTAAGAAAAAGAAGATAAAAATATCAACAGTAAAATGACAACAAACTCAGTTATTAACAACCAAACCTAAACAAAACAGAAACAAAAACAAACTAAGCAAACAACTAGAACAGGAATAGAATTACAGAAATGGAGATCACACAGAGGGTTATCATCAGGGAGTGGGTGGGGAGAGAGGGGGAAAAGGTACAGGGAATAAGAAGCATAAATGGTAGGTAGAAGATAGACAGGGGGAGGTTAAGAATTGTATAGGAAATGTAGAAGCCAAAGAACTTACATGTATGACCCATGGACATGAACTAAAGAGGGGGAATGAGGGTGGGAGGTGGTGTGCAGGGCTGAGGGGAATAAAGAGGGGAAAATGGGACAACTGTAATAGCTTAATCAATAAAATACATTTTTTTAAAAAGTGGGCTAAGTATCTGAATAGACATTTCTCCAAAGAAGGCACAGGAATGGCCAATAAGTACAATAACATCATTAGCCAGCAGGGAAACTCAAATCAACACCATGAGATACCACGTCACTCCCACTAGGAGGACTACAAACAAAAAGAAAAAAGAACAGTACTGGCAAGGATGAGGAGAAAACTGGGACCCTCATACACTGCTGATGGGAATGAAAAAGGGTACAGTCACTTTGGAAAACAGCCTGGCTGTTCCTCAAAAGGTTAAACATAGAGCTACCTACCTATCATGACAAATGGATAAATAAAATGTGGTACATCCATACAATGCAATAGTATATGGTAATAAAAACACACAGTACTGATACATGCTACAACATAATGAACCTTAAGAACATACTAAGTGAAAGAAGCCAGTCACAAAAGGACAAATACTGCATTATTCCACCTACATGAAATATCCAGAACTGACAAATCTGTACAGACAGAAAGCAGGTGAGTGGTTGCCTAGGGCTTGGATGGAGGGGAGTGGGGTTGAAGGAGTGACTGCCCATGGGTATAAGGTTTCTTTCTGCCGTTACGAAAATGTGCTAATACTGGTATGAATGCACAATCTGTGAATACACTAAGAACTACTGAATTGTGTATCTTAAAGGGTGAATTATATGGCATGTAAATTATATCTCAAAAAAGCTGTTATTTTTTTTTTAATGCAAAGGTGCCACTCTCTTTGGACATATTTAGTTAAATAACAGCTCAACGGAGTTCTTTCACTGGCAAATTTGTGTTGATGTTTAACAGTAAGACCACTAGCTGAGGAAGCCCCCCATGGAGTCATTAAAGTAGTCTGTGAGCTAGAAAAGGTTTCAAAAACCACTGCTCTGGAAGCTTCACATTTCCTCAAAAAGTGATAACCATTGGGTAACCACATGACTCAGCACCTCCACTCTTAGGTATACATCCAAAAGAACTGAAAGCCCACATCCATACAAAAACTTGTACATATATGTTCACAGAACCATTATTCACAACAGCCTCCAAGTACAAACCCCAACGCCATCAACTGATGAATGGATAAACAAACGGGGCGCACCCACACAATGGGGTACTGCTGAGCCACAAAGAGCAGTGCAGTGCTGGCGTGTGCTACAGCACAGACGGACCTTGGGAAAGCTAGTCTGATTGCTCCAAGAAGTCAGATACTAAATGACACACATTGTATCACTTGTTCCTATGAAATGTCCAAAACAGAAAAACCCACAGACAGAAAGCAGTCTTAGCGATTGCCAGGAGTTGGATGGAGGTGGGCTGATGGAAAACGGCTCGTGGGCCTTGGGGGGAAGGGGTCGGTTTCTTTTTGGGATGACAAAAATATTCTAGAATTAGAACATGGTATAATAACCACTGAATTGTATACTCTATAAGGGTGAATTTTATGGTACGTGAATTATACCTCAACTTAGAGAGCAAATTTCTTAATACTACAAATATTAATCAGATATGCAAACTTACCAAAATTCTTTTACGATCCTTTTCTGATAAAAATTTTACTGGAGGGTATTTCTGAGTAAAGCTGTATAATACAAAGAGATTAAAAAAGAAAAAGTTAAACATTTCATGTGAGTATTTTCTCTGCTTACTATCAAAACAAATGCCAGATTTTAGAACTGTTTCTGTTTGTTCCTTTTCTCTCTACTCCATGTGTGGCAGGAACCAAGCAATAAGTGGCTAATTTCAATTCAAGAAATAGCTAACCTGCTCCTTGTTTCGAATCAAGCTAAGGGTACGTCAAAGCTAAACACAAAATGAGGGAGGTAGTGGCTTTCTCACGATGCTGTACCACGGGCCTGGAGCAAAGAAAATAGCTGTAGGAGACATGCCATGGGGGAGTAAGGGAAGACCTTGACAAAGCTGATTCTCCTGATGTGGGCAGGTTCGCAAATCCAGCCACCCACTTCCTGCCTTGTGCCCCTGGGCAAAACAACTGGGCATCAACACTTTCTCTCTCAGTCTGTTTGGAACCTACTTTATGTATCATCTTTCAACGCCTCTTGCCCCAGGTACAACAGTGCCATGGGTCTCAACCCATATGGGTATTTCAGGAGCAGGATAGTATAAATTGCATATAAGATATCAAATGAGAGTTGTAAGTGCAGATTTGAAATAGCCTTTCTTAAAATGCTTTAAATAAATTCCAAAAAGTTGGCTTTATTGTTAATACTTCAACTGGAGAGGTGCTAGGCCGGGGGCACTGCCTCCATCCCCTCCACGTGGCCACATTGCCAGCTGGGACACAGAATGCATTTCCTCAATGATTGTGAAAGTGAACAGAATATGACAGGTTGTTAGACAGAAGGCCTTGAAGCAGGTGGTCCTCATCTCCTGAAAGAACGATTAAATTGGCGCATGGAGCAGACAGGCTTGCCTTTACGGTGCAGGTGAGCTCCCGGTAGGAGCTTCCAGATTTTCAAAAGGCCAAGTTCTCCTTGCAGACTACAAAAACAGAGGTAGGCAGGTGGGAAAGTCTAAAGGAGTGGATGAGCATCCCAGCACCCGCCCCCCCCAAGCCCCCGCCCACCTTAGCTTGTTAGTTCTGTGCATCTCAGCACTTCCCGCTCTGTCTGCCAGGCAGGGGCCATCTTTTTTCTTTTTTAATTTCTTTTTCATTTACAGTTGACATACAATATCACATTAGTTTCCGTTGTACAACAGAGTGATTAGATACTTGCATACTTCATGCAGTGATCACCCTGATATGACAGAGGTTACTGTCCTTAGAACGTCCCGCCCAAGTAAGTGCTCACCCTGCTCTGGAGCTGGTAAGTTCTGTCTGCAGTCAGAACCATGCTGCAGGCTGTGAGGGAGCCTGCCGGATGCCTTCTCAGGGGAGTGGCAATTTCTGTCATTCCGAATACTTCCTCAACACTGAGGTGGAGGACAGCAAAGTGCACTTCAGCACGGCCCATGTGCACCCCTCACACCTGCCCAACTCCCCATCTTCTCCGAGCACCCCACATCCACCACTGCAGACAGTCCCCAGTTCCAAACCCCACCAGTGGGATAAAGTATGAATTCAATAATAAATCTTTTCTTACTGCCCCAAATTAATTCTTTAGTAATTAATTCATGCCATTTCAGACTCCAACCTTACTATTTAACAGGACAGCCAGTAAAGTTTTTCATAGAATTTAAATTATCATTATTTGCTATCTATTCAAAGAACATTTAAAGACATGTAGGTGAAATTTTTAAAATGGAATGTAATCAAAGTATTAGGAAATGAAGATGTGGTATGGAAGAGGAAAAGCCCACATAGTTCACTCACGTGGACTTCTAAAATGGCACCGTCCCCATTTCTCTCCTGAATCAGTATAATCATCACCTTTCAAAAATACCTTGCTCAAAATGACGAGCACATTAAGACAACAGTATTTCCAGTAACATTCTGATCTTGCCAGTGTTGAGATGACAGTTTGATCATTCTTATCACATAATCAATCAAGAAAAATAAAACTAGACAGAGCTCTAAAAATTTCTACCACAAAGCCAAGTCTGTGCTTGACTTTCTAACCAAAACGTTCACCCAGGCTCATCTGTCACCTGACTTGCTCACCAACCTGAAGAACAGAACCATTTCAGAAAAACTAGTAAGGCAGAGCCAAGAAGCAAATTTCTGACCTCTGCACCCACTTTAAATTAACTCTGACTGCGGCAGAAGCACGAGTCACTGGTAAATTCATGCCTGTGCTTCTCCTTCTAGTTTGAAGAGCACAAAGAGAGGCAGTGCAGTGAGTCTGCAGAAAGAGCCTGAACTTACGCCCTCCCACAGACACCAGGAACCTGCAGCTCCGTGTGGAACAGCTCACTCCGAGAAGGACTTGGCGCTAGCTGAGCGCTCCCTCACAACAAAGATGAAAGGGCCACCTCCAATCGGGTAGCAGAGGCAGAACACTTGGTCTTGCTAAAAACCCCACCCCAGGCACAGCAACCTACATACAATCAGGAGAGATCCCACAAATACAAAGCTTCTGAACCCTGAAAAGGAAGGGACTGCACCCCAAATATGGCACCCCAACCCTTGGAACCTACATGGGAGAGATGAGCCCTGGCCCAAACACCTGGCTTTGAAACACAACAGGGTCACACCCAGGAGACCCACAGGGCTGCTAGCAACAGATTGACTCTCACGGGGCTGTTTTTGGTGGGCGCTGGACGCTCACCAGCACAAGAGCAGCGGTTTAAAGAGCATTTACATTCCTATGCAAATGGAATCATTTACTAATTTAAAGCCTCTCCTGGAGGGCAGGAGACAACTGGGACTCCCTTGAGGACAAAGGCACTGGCGGGAGGCATTTTTCTGTTCTCCCTCCACCCAACGTAGAAGCACCTAAGCACAGACCTAAAGGAAGAAGTAAACAAATACAGCAAAAGAAGAGGAATTTAATGTCTCGCCAAAGTGAAGAACACACCATCTAGAGAGAAAATCAGTAAGTATATGCCTTAAATGACACATTAAATCAGATGAACTTAATACATACATAGCAACAGATTATTCCAACCAAAAGCACCAGAATAGATTCTCCCTAGTACCCATGGAACATTCACCAAGACAAATCGCTTGTTCCATCACAAAAAAGTCACAGTAAACTTAAGAAGACTGAAATTGTATCAAGCATCTTTTCTGGTCACAACATTATTAAACTGGAAAGCAATTTCACGAAGAAAACTGGAATAATCAGAAATATGTACAGATTAAACAACATGCTGCTGAACCAATCAGTCAACAAAAAGCAAAGCTAAAATAAAAAACACCCTGAGACAAAACAATGCAAATATAACACACCAAAATCCATGGAATACAGCAAAAGCAGTTCTGAGAAGCGGCAGTTCTAAAAGCAGTTCACATACTGACCTACCTAAAGAAACAAGAAAAATCTCTAATAAACAATGTAACTTTACAACTAAAGGAGCTTTAAAAAGAAGAGCAAAGTTACTGAAAGAAAGAAAATAAAGAAGAGGGTGGAAATGAAGACAAAAAAAAATTAATGAAACTAAGCAGATTCTTTCAAAAAGAAAATTTTACTAACCTTTTCCAGACTTGCTAAAAGAGACTCAAATAAAATCAAAAATGAAAAGTTACAACTGATGCCAAAAAAGAATCATAAGATTTTGATAGGGGACTTAAGAGTTGGAAAATCTTAGTTTAAGGTAAAGAGTTGTAAGTCTAACAAGTGATGTACATGTTAAAGCTTTTGTTTCAGAAACTACAGATAGATAAGGCCCATCCTGGCTCCTGGGAAAACAGCCGACCCCCTGGGGCACTGCTAAAGATTACCGCCTGGGGAACAGTGGAGGCATCCCCGCCTTTGCATTTCAGGGAGGAGCATATGACCACCAGCCCCTGGGAACAGCTAACCACCCAGGACGGGAAATGTTGTAGTTTCTTCTACCTGACCCTGAACTTCAAAACCCCTCACCACACCTTGTTTATTCCCTGCTATAAAAACCTTGGCCTGGAAAGAAAAGACAAGACAGTCCGTTAGGGTATGAACCCACCATCTCTCGGATCACCAGCCATCTGAATAAAACGTCCATAAAGATTCAATCGCTGTCACTGCTTATTGGGTTTGGTAATGACAGGCTGCCCGAACGTCAGTGTCTTCTCCACTTACAGTATCACTATAAACAGTTACACAATAACAAACTGGACAATTATAAAGAAATTGACAAATTTGTAAAAACATATTTTCCATGACTGAAGCATGAAGAAATAGAAAATCTGAACAGACTTATTAGTAGTAAGAAGATTGAATCAGTAATCAAAAGACTCCTATCAAAAAAAAGTCCAGGAGCATATCCAAAATGGTGGTGAAGTAGGTAGAAGATACACTCACCTCCTCCAGGACCAAACTGGAATTACAACTAAATGACAGAACAATGATCCTGAATAACCAGCTTAAGACTAGCCAAAGAGATGTCTTACAACAAAGGATTTACAGAAGAAGGCACATTGAGACGAACAAGAAGGGTGAAGTCGTGAAAAAGGCTGGCTCCACTCCTACCAGCAGAAGCTGAGGCTCCGGAGGAACCATCTCAGCTGCTGAGGATTCCCCAGGAAGAGCATGGGGTCACAACCCAAAGCCAGACTCCCCAGCTCAGAGCACCACAGCCAGAAAGAGGTGCACACATAACATCTGGCTGTGAAAAGTAGAGGGATCTCTGCCTGTCAGGAAGAGACAGGAGTCCACTAGAGACAATGGGTGCCCTCTTCGAGGTCCACACACAAAACATTGTTTTAAACCACTAACCCTGGGCTCTCACACAGGGAGGGAGGAGTGGACTGGATTTGCATGAGAAGAGATTAGGGTTTTCCTCTGGGGAGAGAGCTGAAGGGACAGCCCCCAAAACCCGTGCTGAGTCCTTCTCCCATACTGCAGAAACAATCTTTGATTTTTCTCAGGTGGAGCATTCCTGTCAGTGTGGAATCACCCTTGGGGAATGCAATACCTCCACCCTCTGGACTCTGTAGCCCCCCCCTGCAAAGCTTGTACCCTGCTGAAAAGCCAGGGTGTAGAGGTCTGGGCAGGCTCATGGCTGTAACTGACTGAGTTGTGTGGCTTTGAGATGAGGGCCATTCACCCCACATTTTCATGAACCTGACGGGAGCTTCTCCCTCACAGGAGATCTCCAGTCCCACCATTCAGGCCCCAGGGACCCCACCCACACAATTCCTAGTGGCTCTGTTCCACTGAGATTCAGGCAAAATCCAGGACAGACTGAGCTGTGTAGCTGCGGGATGCGGGCCACTCCCTCACCTTCACCAGAAGCCTGACTAGCACCTCCCCATCACTGCAGACCCACTAGCTCCATCCTATCAACTCCCCAAGGCCGCACCCTGCTGAGCTCCGTCTTCTCCAGGCAGAATCTGGGACAGACTTATTTGTGTGGCTCTAGGTCAGGGATCATTTGTCCCTCACAGGTCCCACAGAGCACAGTCCTCCCTTCACATGACCAATTCTTGGTCTGTTTGAACCTGATAAACTCTGCTGGCAACCTCATGACTCTCCACAACCCCGCCAACATAAAGGTGTGTGAGCACCCAGCAGCTGGCAGTGAGACTTAATATACCCAGGGACATTTGCTGAGTAGCCTCAGAGTCAGCACTGGCACCAAGTCTGAACAGCTATCAATATGATGAACACCATCCGCCCCAACCTGGTAACTTAATAAGAACCTATCTCCTGCAACTCAAATACTACTAGAGGCCGTATCACTGACTGAGCCTAACAGGGAACCAACAGGCAGAAGCAGGCAGAGGTGGAACTCAGAGTACCTTGGGACTTTTGCTGACCTGCTCCTGGGCCTGGTGCTGGTAAAAACCAGCCTTGGCAGCTTGGTCCTTCCAGCGCACACACAGGCCCAGCAGAGGCGGCCACAGACTGGATCACTGGCAGCTTCTAAGAGGTTGCCCAGAACCAGTCACAAGTAGCAGTTGACGTGGCCGGCACCAGAGTTCCTCTCAAGAGACCCCGAACCAAAACACCCAACTGGCCGACTTCAGACAACATCAGAGCAGGATCCAATGAGATTTACAAGCAGCATATCCAAAGGAAGATCTCGGCAAGCAGCAAACCCTGGAAATTCCATTTCACGTGCTCAGCATCTACACAGCAACTCCCATACCATGGTCAAGGCTAAGTCCCACAGTCAACCAGCCTGAGGGTTCATCAAAGGCATGAGCAAACCAATAGCAATCAAGACTCAAATACAACAGAAGGGCTCACACAGTCTGCCTAAGGGACATTGCAGAAGCACCCAGTGGAGGGGATTCAAGGAGACTGCACCACCGGACCCCACAGGACACCTACTACATAAGCCCACTGCACAAAGATCAGGAGTTGTAGAAAACCTACCTAATACACAGAAACAAACAAAGAGGCAACAAAAATGGGGAGACAAGGAAACAAGCCCCAAATGAAAGAACAGGAAAAACTGCTAAATGAAATGAAGGCAAGCAATTTCTCAGATTTCAAACAAATGGTTACAAGGATTTTCAACAGCATGAAAAAGGGACCAATCAGAAATGAAGAATACACTGGAAGGAATAAACAGTAGGCTGAATAAAGCAGAGGACTGAATCAGCAATTTGGAAGACAAGGTAGAAAAAAACACCAAATCAGAACACAAAAAAAAAATGGACAGTTTAAGGAACGTTTGATACAAAGTGAAGCATAACAAAATCCACAGCCTATGGCACAGGTGGCAAACACAAGGCCCACAGGCCAAATCCAGCCCTCCACCTTGTTTCTACCCAGCAGCGGCACCAACCTCTCCCTTAACTGTTAAGGGTAGTTACATTTATACAGTCCTAAAACTACATTCGGCCCTTTAAAGGCAACCAGGAGGTTGATGTGGCCCCTGGTGAAAATGAGTTTGACAGCCCTGGAGCGGTAGCAAAAAGAGAAAATAGAAAGGGATCGAGAACCTATTTGAAGAAATATTAACCGAAAACTTTCCTAACCAGGTAAAGAAAAAAGACACAAAGGCCAGGAAGTGCCGAGAGTCCCAAACAAGATGAATCCAAAGAGGCCCACTCCAAGAAACATCATTATTAAAATGCCAAAGGTTAAAGACAGGGAATGTTAAAAGCCACAACAGAAAAACAGTTACCTACAAGGGAACTACCCTAATACTGACAGTGGATTTCTCAACAGAAACTTTGCAGGCTAGAAGGGATTGGAATGAAATACTCAAAGTGATGAAGAGCAAGGACCTACAACCAAGATTACTATACCCAGCAAAGTGAAATTTAAAATTGGAGAAATAAAGAGCTTCCCAGACAAGAAAAAGCTAAAGGAGTTTGTTACCACCAAACCAGTATTATAAGAAATGTTAAAGGGCCACAAAGAAGAAGAAAAAGAAGGAAAAGAAAAAAAAAAGCTGAAACACAGTTAAAATAATAAAATGGCAAGAAATACATACCTATCAATGATCACTTCAAATGTAAGAGGCTAAAACACTCCCATCAAAAGACATAGGATAGCTGATGGATAAGAAAACAGGACCCACACAGGAAATAAGTCCAAATATTGTTAATATAATGAGAACAGTTTGTGCAACATCGGTGTAGCCTGGCAGCCAAGGTGAGTGGACTGGAATGCGCATGTGTCAACAATGACTTCACTGTACTAGTCAGGAGGGACAGCAGACACTGTTGAGTGATCATGTGTACTGTGTGGCCGTCACATTCAAAATAACTGAGCAAATAGAGCAACAAACCTGCATCAAATTTTGCATTAAGCTTGCACATTCTTCCGCGGAAACTATTCAGATGACTCAGAAGGCCACAGCTATGGGCAACTGGTGATTGGCAGCTTCATCACAACAATGTGCCTGCTTCTGCATCACATCTAGTGCAGCTTTTTTACGAAACATCAAATCACCCAGGTGACTCAGCCCCTCTAGAGCCTGTATTTGGCACCCTGCGACTTCTGGCTTTTCCAAAAACTAAAATCACCTTTGAAAAGAAAGAAATTTCAGACTGTTGATGAGATTCAGGGAAATAAGACAGGGCTGATAATGATTGAGAAAACTGTGTGAGGTCCCAAGGTGCCTAGTTTGAAGGGGACTGAGGTATCATTGTCCTGTGTGCAATGTTTCTTGTATCTTCTTCAGTAAATGTCTCTACCATATGCTGCCTACAAACAACCCACATAAGAATGAAAAATACACACGAACAAAGTAAAGGAATGGAAAAAAATACTTCTTGCAAATGGAGAGGTAAAAATTCTAGGGTAGCAATATCTATATCCGAAAAAGATACATCAGAAGAAAAGTTACAGTAAGAGACAAAGAAGGGCACTGCGTCATGACAAAAAGAACAATTTAACAAGTGGACATAATCCTTGTAAACAGTTATGCACCCAACATAGGAGCACCGATATATGTAAGGCAAATCTTAAAAAACTTAAAAAACAACAAAGCCTTTGTTCAAAGTGAATAAAAAAAGAAATAATAAAGATCAGAGCAAAAATGAATTAAAGAACTGGTTCTTTAGAAAATAAACAACACTGACAAACCTTTAACTAGACTCATCAAGAAAAAGAGGACCCAAATAAGTAAAGTCAGAAATGAAAGAGAAGAAGTAACAGCTGACACCAAAGAAATACAAAGGATTGTAAGAAAATATCACGAACAACTATATGCCAACAAACTGAACAATCTGGAAATAATGGATAAATTCCTAGAAACATACAATCTTCCGAAACTGAAACTAGAAGAACCAGATAATCTAAATAGACAGATTACAACTAGTGAAACTGAAGCATTAATTAAAAAAAAAAAAAACAAGCCTTAGACCAAATGAATTTACACAGGTGAATTTTACCAGACATGCAGAGAAGATCTAACACCCTCCCTTCTCAAACTACTCCAAAAATTTCAAGAGGAAAGAAGACTACCCAGCTCATTTTATGAGACCAGCATTATTCTAACTCCAAAACCAGATAAAGACACTACAAAAAAGAAAATTACAGGCAAATATGCATGATGAACATAGATGCTAAAATCCTCAACAAAATATTAGCAAACCAGATCCAGCGATATATTAGGAAGATCATATACCATGATCAGGTAGGATTTATTCTGGGGATGCAAGGTTGGTAAAATATCTGCAAATCAATAAATACGATATACCACATAAAAAATAAAGAGTAAGCCCTGGCTGATGTAGCTCAGTGGATTGAGTGCAGGCCTGCAAACCAAAGGGTTGCTGGTTCGATTCCCAGTCAGGACACATGCCTGGGTTGCAGGCCAGGTCCCCAGTGGAGGGGCATGCAAGAGTCAACCACACATTGATGTTTCTCTCCCTCTCTTTCCCCTTCTCTTCCTCTATCTCTGAAAATAAACAAAATCTTTAAAAAAGAATAAATAAAAAATAAAGAATAAAAACTACATGATCACATCAATACATGCAGAAAAAGCATTTGGTAAAATTCAGCACCCCATTTATGATAAAAACTCTCAGCAAAGTGGGAGCAGAGGTAACAAACCTAAACATAATAAAGTCCATATATGACCAACCCTTAGCCAGCACCATACTCAATGGGCAAAAATGACAAGTATTTCCGTTCATATCAGGAACAAGACAGAAATGTCCACTTCACCACTCTTATTAGACATAGCGCTAGAAGGCTTAGCCACAGCAATCAGACACGAAGAAATAAAAGGCATCAATATAGGAAAGGGTGTGAAACTGTCATTATTTACAGATGACATGATACACTGTTTAAGAAACCTTAAGGTTAAGAAACCTTAAATATTCCACACACATAGAAAAAAAACCACTAGAAATGACAAATGAATCCAGTAAATTTGCAGGATACAAAATAAAGATCCAGAAATCAGTTGTATTTTTACATGGATCATTAATGAACTATCAGAATGACAAACTAAGAAAAGAATCCCGTTTATAATTATATCAAAAAATAAAGTATTTATGAATAAATTTAACCTAAAATACCTGTTCTCACAAAATCATAAGACTGAAGAAACAGAAGAAGTTACAAGTGGAAGCATATACCATGTTCATGGACAGAAGGAATTAACATCATTAAAATGTCATACTACCCAAAGGAATCTACAGACTCAATGCAATTCCTATGAAGATATCAATGGTGTATTTCAAAGAACTACAATAAGTATTCCAAAAGTTTATATAGAACCATAAAGACCCTGAATAGCCACAGCAATCTTGAGAAAGGAGAAGTTGAAGGAATCACGGTACCTGATATCAAACTGTACAACAGGGCCACAGTAATCAAAACAGCCTGGTACTGGCATAAAAACAGACACATAGATCAATGAAATAGAATAGAGAGCCCAGAAATAAACTAATGCCTTTATGGTCAAATAATATTTGACAAAGGAGGCAAAAACATACAATGGAGTAAAGACAGTCTATTCAATAAATGGTGTTGGGGAAATTGGACAGATATGTGCAGAAAAATGAAACTAGATCATCCTCTTGCACCACACACAAAAATAAACTCAAAATGGATTAAAGATTTAGATGTTATACTCAAAACCATAAAACTCCTAGAAGAAAACATAGGCAGTAAAATCTCGGACCTTTCTCACAGCAATATTTTTTCTCATATATCATCTTGCATAAAGGAAACAATAAAAAATAAACAAACAGATCTATATCAACTAAAAAGTTTTTGCTCAGCAAAGGAAGCCATCAATACAATCAAAAGACAACCCACTGAAAGCAAGAACATATACACCAATATATCTGATAAGGGGATAATATGCAAAATTTATGAAGAATGTATAAAACTCACACCAAATAAAACTACACAATCCAATTAGAAAATAGGCTAAGGACCTGACTAGACACTTCTCCTAAGAGGACATACAGACAGCTAACAGACATGTGAAAAATTGCTCAATGTCACTAATCAGAGAAATGTAAAGTAAAACCACAATGAGATATTGCCTCAAACCTGTCAGAAGGGCTGTCATCAATAAATCAACAAACAAATGCTGGAGAGGATGCGGAGAAAGGGGAACCCCTGTGCACTGTTGGTAAGAATACCAATTGGTGCAGCCACTGTGGAAAGCAGCATGGAGTTACCTCAAAAAATTAAAAATTGAATTGCCTTATGACCCAGCAATTTCACTTCTGGGAATTTATCCAAGAAACCCAAAACACTAATTCAAATGGATATATACACCCCTATGTTCATTTTGGCATTATTTACAATAGACAAGATTTGGAAGAAGCCAAGAACCCATTAGTACATGAGTGAATAATTTACACATTGCAATACTAATCAGCAATAAAAAAAGGAAATCTTACCCTTTGCTACAGCACTGATGGACCCAGGGAGCACTATGCTAAGATATATAAACCAATCAGAGAAAGACAAACATCATTTACTTTCATTCATGTGGTATCGAACAAACAAAATAAACTCATAAACAAATAGACTCACAGAGAACAACAGACTGACAGCTCTCAGTGGGGAGGGGGCTTGTGGGGCTGGATGAAAAAGGTGAAGGAATTAAGAAAAGAAAATCTCATAGACACAGACAGCAGAAAGGTGATTACCAGAGGGAAAGAGGGGTGCAGGTGGAGAGGGTACAGGCGAGATAAATGGTGATAAAAGGAGACTTTATTTGGGGTTGTGAATACATAATACAATAATATAATACAAAACTGTAAACCTGAAACCTATGTATTTTTATTAACCAATGTCACCCCAATAAATTCTAAATTAATTTAGTAAGAAATAACATGTCCAGGAAAAGATGGCTCCACTGGGGAACTCTCAAACATTCAAAAAAGATTTAATGCCCATATTTCTCAAATCTAAAAAACTGATGGAGAGAATGCTTTCAAACTCATTTTAGGAAGCCTAAATTACCCTTTTTTTCAAAACCAGAAAAGGAAACCACAAAAAAAGAAAAACACTACAGGCCAATATACCCGATGAACAAAGGTGTAAAAATTGTCAACAAAATAACGGCAAACTGAATTTAACAATGCATTGAAACAATCATATACCATGATCAAGTCAGGGATGCAAAGATGGTTCAACACTGACAAATCAATCAATGTGATACACCACATTAACAAAATAATAGATAAAAATCATGATCTTATCAATAAATGCATATAAAACATTTGACAAAATTCAACATCCACTTACAAAAAAAAAAACTCTTGTAAAGTGGGCACAGACGAAACCTACTTCAATGTAATAAAGGTCATACTACACGGCAAACCCAGAGATAACATCACAGGCAAAGGTGAAAAGCTGAAAGCGTTTCCTCTAAGACAAGGAATAGGATAAGGATGCCCACTCTCACTAGTTTTATTCAATATCGTATTAGACATCCTAGACAGAGCAATTAGACAGGAAACAGAAATAAAAGGCACCTAAATTGTGAAAGAAAAAAAAACTGTCCCCATTTACAGATGACATGATTTTATAGATAGAAAACCCTAAAGACTACCAAAAAACTGTTAGAATAAACAAATTTAGTAAAGTTGCAGGGTATAAATTCAATATGCAAAAATCTGTTCCTTTTTTATCCACTAACAACAAACTATGAGAAAAAGAAATTAAAAAAACAATCCCATTTACAATCACATCCAAAGAATAAAATGCCTACGAATACATTTAACCAAAGTACTGAAAGACGTGTACTCTGA
>VMDR010024588.1:0-14942 GCA_007922815.1 Macrotus californicus | reverse complement strand
GTACTCTCCGGCCCGTCTCGCCCCTCCTACCGGTCTGGATGAAAGTTTCTCCTTTAGTTCCTTGGTTGTCGGACTTCCATACAGTTCGATTTTCTGTCAGTTCTGGTTGTTTTTTGTTTTAAAATTTGTTGTTGTCCTTCTTTTGGTTGTACGAGGAGGCACAGTGTGTCTACCTATGCCTCCATCTTGGCCCCACCCCCTCCTATACTATTCTTAACTTCTCCCTGTCTATTTTGTACCTACCATTTATACTTCTTATTCCCTGTATCTTTTTCCCCTTTTCTCCCCTCTCCCTTCCCCGCTGATAACCCTCCATGTGATCTCCATTTCTGTGATGTTATTCTGTTCTAGTTGTTTGCTTAGTTTGTTTGTTTTTGTTTTTTTTTAGGTTCAGTTTTTGATAGTTGTGAGTTTCATATTCTTTTTCTTAGATAAGTCCCTTTAACATTTCACCCATGAAGCCATCCAGTTCAGGTCTTTTGTTTTGGGAGTTTTTTGATTACCATTTCAACTTAACTAGGTGTAATCTGTCTATTCAGATTCTCTGATATTTCCTGATTTAATTTTGGAATATTATGTTTCTAGAAAGTTATCCATTTCATCTAGGTTGTCCTGAGGGATGCCCCGTCCCACAGAGCTCTCCAGGCCGTGGATGAGAATGAGTCATCCCGGACACAATCTGTTGTTCCAGTGGGAAAGGGGGTAGAGATTCCCTCTGGTGGAGAATGCCCTGAGCCCTTCTCTGAAATGGCTTTATTGGGATAGGTTTGTGCAGGGGTATACAACATACATGCATAGCTTATCAATCAATGTCCAAAGGCTATAATTATAGAAAACTGATATTATGTATAGATGACAATTGAGGAAATACAGAGCTGCCTCAGGTCAGGGTCTGTTAGATGTTCTGACACCAGATGGTTGTTAAGGTGCGGTTCATGAGATAAGGAGTTCACTCATTATGCCTTGAACTTAAGCATCTGGTTTATATCAACAGGGCTATATCAAAGCAAAGCAAGCTTCAAAGGATATAATGTATTCTTCAGGCCTGATTTCCTACAGGAATTCTCAGTGTTAGTATCAGGTCATGCCTGCCACCTGCATTCCCGGGGTTCTGGTCGAGACTTATAGGCCTCTTTCAAGGTCTCGCTCATGCGGGACTATAGTCTCTGATACCACACAAAGAGGTCTCCAACATTGTCCAATTTGTTGGCATATTGTTGTTCATAATATTTTCTTACAATCCTTTGTATTCTTTGGTGTCACTTGTTATTTCTCCTATTTAATTTCTGATTTTATTTATTTGGGTCCTCCTTTTTCTTGATGAGTCTGGTTAAAGGTTTGTTAATCTTTTTTATCTTTTCAAAGAAATAGCTCTTGGATTCACTGGTGTCTGGTATTGTTTTATAGACTCTATTTCATTTATTTCTGCTCTGATCTTTGTTATTTCCTCCATTCTACTCACTTTGGGCTGTTTGTTGTTCTTTTTCAAGTTCCTTTAACTGTAGAGTTAGATTGTTTATTTGAGCTTTTTCTTGTTTTTCCGAGAAAGGCCTGTAAGGCTATGAATTTCCCTTTTAGGATTGCTCTCCCAGTGTCCCACAGATTTTGGGTTGTTGTGTTCTCATTTTCTTTTTTTTCAAAGTATCTTTTGATTTCTTCCTTGGTCTCATTGTTAATCTATTCATTGTTTAATAACATGTTTATTAGCTCCCAGTCTTTGTGTGTTTTTCAATGTTCTTGTGATTGATTTCTAGTTTCATAGCATTGTGATCAGAGAAGATGCTTGATATAATTTCAATCTTCTTAAACTTGTTGAGACTTGTTTTGTGTCCAAATATGGGGTCTATCCTAGAAGTCATTCCATGTGCATTTGAAATATATGTATATCCTGCTACTTTGGGATGAAATGCTCTGAAGATATCAGTTAAATCCATTTGATCTAGTGCATCATTTAAGGCTACTGTCTCCTTGTTAACTTTCTGTCTGGAAGATCTATCCACTGAAATCAATGGGGTGTTAAAATTCCTCTTCTATGACTGCATTTCTGTCAGTCTCCCCCTTTGTGCCCACCAAGATTTGCTCTACATATTTAGGTGCTCCTATGTTGGGTGCGTACATGTTTACTAAGGTCATATCATCTTGTTGGATTGTCCTCTTTGTCATTATACACTGCCCTTCTTTGACTATAGCCTTGGTTTTATTTATTTTTATTTTTTATTATTTTATTGTTGTTCAATTACAGTTGTCTGCATTTCTCCCCCATCACTACCCCCACCCCAGCCAAACCCACCTCCTTTCTTTGCTTCCACCCTCCTCCTTGGTTTTGTTCATGGTTCCTTTATAGTAGTTCCTGAAAACCTTCTCTTCAATGTCCCCTCCCCCCTTCCCTCTGGCTATTGTTAGATTGTTCTTAATTTCAATGTCTCTGGTTGTATTTTGTTTGCTGTTTTCTTGAGTTGATTATGTTCCAGTTAAAGGTGATATCATATGATATTTCTCCCTCACTGCCTGGCTTATTTCACTTAGCATAATGCTCTCCACTTCCATCCATGCTGTTGCAAACGGTAGGACCTCCTTCTTTCTCTCTGCTGCGTAGAATTCCATTGTGTAAATGTACCATAGTTTTTTGATCCACTCATTGACTGATGGGCACTTAGGTTGTTTCCAGCACTTGGCTATTGTAAATTGTGCTGCTATGAACATTGGGGTGCATAGGTTCTTTTGGATTGGTGTTTCAGGGCTCTTAGGGTATAATCCCAGCAGTGGAGTTGCTGGGTCAAAAGACAGTTCCATTTTTAGTTTTCTGAGGAAATTCCATACTGTTTTCCACAGTGGCTGCACCAGTCTGCAATCCCACCAACAGTGCACTAGGGTTCCCTTTTCTCCACATCCTCTCCATCACTTGTTTGTTGATTTGTTTATGATGGCCATTCTGACTGGTAATCAAGTGGTATCTCATGGTGGTTTTAATTTGCATCCGATGGCTAGTGATGGGGAGCATCTTTTCATATGCCTCTGTGCCCTCTGTATGTCCTCCTTGGAGAAGTGTCTGTTCAAGTCCTTTGCCCATTTTTTAATTGGGTTTAGCCTTGGTTTTAAAGTCTATTTTGTCAGATATAAGTACTGCTACTCCAGTTTTTTTATTTTCCATTTGCATGAAATATCTTTCATCCCTTTACTTTTAGTCTGTGTGTATCTTTCAGGCTGAGATGGATCTCTTGGAGACAGCATATATTTGGGTTTTGTTTTTTTATCCATTCAGCTACTCTGTGTATTTTGGTTGGAGCATTTAAGCCAATTGCATTTAAGGTGATTATTGATAGATACATTTTTATTGCCATTTTTAAGACTATTTCCTTTTTTTTTCTTTTTCTTTTATTATTTCTCCTCCTCCTCCTCCCTCTCCTTCTTCCCCTCCTCCTTCTTCTTCTTAAAGCAAGTCCTTTAACATTGGTTGAGGTACTGGTTTGATGTTAACAAACTCCTTTAGTTTCTTCTTGTCTGTGAAGCTCTTTATTTCTCCTGCATTTTTACGTGGTAGCCTTGCTGGGTAACATAGCCTTGGTTGTAGGTCCTTGCTTTTCACCACCTTGAATATTTTATGCCAATTTCTTCTGACCTGAAATATTTCTGTTGAGAAATCAGTTCTCTCCTTGTCTTTAGGCTTTGCCATTTTAATTATGATGTGTCTTGGTGTAGGCCTCTTTGGATTCATCTTTTTTGGGAATCTCTGTGATTCCTGGTCTTGTGTGTCTTTTTCCTTTACCAGATTAAGAAAGTTTTCAGTCTTTATATCTTCAATAGGTTTTCAGTCCTTTGCTTACTCTCTTCTCTTATTCCCAAGATGTGGGTGTTATTATGCTTCATGTTGTCCCAGAGGTTTCTTAAGTTCTCTTCATTTTTTAGAATTCTTTTTTCTTTTTGCTGTTCTTCCTGGGTATTTTTTCTACTTTGTCTTCCAAATCACTGATCCAATCCTCTGCTTCATCTAAACTACAGTTTATTCCTTCTAGTGTGTTATTTATTTCAAATATTGCATGCTTTATTTCCAACTGATCTTTTTAATGGTTTCTTTGTCTTTTTTCATGTTGTTGAATATCCTTATAATCATTACTCTAAACTCTATATCTGGTAAATTGTTTGCCTCCATTTCATTTAGTTCTTCTTCTGGAGAATTCTCTTGTTCTTTTATTTGGGGCTGGTTTCTTTGCTTTCCTACTTTGGCTCTTTTTTTGTGTGTGTTTGTTTCTATGTATTAGAAAGATCTGCAAAGACTCTGGTGTAGCCCTATGTCAGACATTGCCTGGAACTTGCCCTTGGCAATTTGTTTGAAGCTATCAGTGATCCACAGCTTGTGGCTCCCTTTGCTGGGCCTGGGTGTGTTCAGAAAGAACGAGGCTGTGCACCAGGGCTGGCTTTTATGAGCACTGGGCTCAGGCAAGGGTCAGCTAAATTTCAGATTCTCCAGAGATCTGCCTTTACTGTTACCTTTAATCACTAACATAGCTTCCAGTTGTACGCAGTAGCCTGGTTTAAGCTCTACAGGGAGGGGTAAGTGGGATTCCTGTGGGCGAGGCTATTACTTTCCCTCAGGCTGATGCTCCTTGGAGGGGAGTTCGCTGAGAAACATGGCTCCTGCAGTATGGGGAGTGACTCAGCACAGGGATCCTGGTGGCTGTTCCTGGTGGCGGTGTCCCCAGAGACACCGACTGCAGACTCTCCTCAAGCATCTCTAGTTCACTCTGCTCTCCCTCTGCCAGAGCCCAGGGTAAGTGGCTGCAAAGGAAATTTTGTGCATTGGCTCTTTCAGAGGCCCTCTGCATCTCTAGCCATCTCTTCCTGGTAGGCAGAAACCCCACTGCTTTTCAAAGCCAGATGTTATTTGGTTTATTTTCCTGGTTCTGGTGCTCTAGGCTGGGAGCTCAGCTTGGAGTTTAGACCTCACACTTCTCTTTGGTTACCTCCCTGGCCACTGAAATATCCCTCCAGAACTTCAGCTGCCCCTTGTGGGAGCCAAGCCAGCCTTCTTGTGCCTCCACACTCCCTACCAGTCCTGTTGTGGTAAAGTGCTTTCTTCCATATGTCCTTGGTTATGGGGCTTCTTTCCATCTAGTAATCAGTTGGTTATTCAGGGTGATTTTTCTTTAATTTAGTTGTAATTTCAGTTTGGCCCTGGAGGGAGTTAGTATAGCTGCACTTACTCCTCTGCCATCTTGAGTCTCCGTAAAATCCTTAAAACCCTGTATTCTGCTGCCTTTCTGGAAGCACACAGATTTATAGACTGTTTTTTAAGTGAGTCATCAAATATTTTGTAGAAATTTATTTAATAATAGGCCACATGACTCTGCTAGATGCTGAGAATGCAGTGACCAAACACAGAGACTCTATTTTTGGAGTTTGTAGCCTGAAGGGGGGACAGTCAGTCAGCTAGCATAACAGGAAAATTGGTGACAGAGGGAGCTCTGGGACATGTGGGCATGTGGGACAACAAGAGTCAGACCAGCAGTCTAGAGGTGGAATTAGGCTTGAAGCTGGAAAAGCCAATGTTCATGCTGCCTGTCACTACCAGAACCAAAAAGCAGAGACAAGACTGAGTCTTTAAGGGCACTTTATTCAGGTGGCCGGTGATCTGAGAAGACAGAGGGTTAAGTACCCTAACAGGTCATCTTATATTCCGTTTCAGGCTGACCCTTTTTATCAGGAGAAGAAAGGTGTAGTCAAGGGTTTGGAATTCAGGGAAAAGTTAGTCAGATAAAATGCTGCAGCATTCTTTCATCTGTTGACCTTTATCTGTGTCTTGGGTGGTGGTCATCCATTCCTGGGCACAACGGCTCAGTTGCCATCTTGGTTGCTTACTAAAGTCCTCCTGGGGCACAAAGGTGGAACTGTTTGTGGTCTCCTGGAGTCAAGGAGGGTCACAACTTCAGTTCCCAAAACAATAGCTTTTACATGCATTGATTACTAAGCTAATTGACTATTACCTAAAACTAAAATTTTCCAACTCTTGAGTTCCCCATCATTCCCTCCACTGTAACCTAAAGTATCTAATTTCTATGAGATTAGTTTCATATGGAAGTACTCATTTTGCTGTTGAGCATGTAGCTTAGCATCAGACTGTCTGGTAGAAGGCTTAGGAATACATTTAATTGCAGATACATATAAGGTGGCATATTGTATGCAACAACAAGCTATGATACTGAAAAAAAATGAAAAGAATAAAAACAATAAATGCCTTCCTAAGAACAGAGTACTAGGCAGCCAGGAGGTTGGTGTAGGCACATCAGTATCAAAGAATCCTTTTCTTTGTTTTATATTGGAAACTACTTCATTTATTCTTTACTTTATGCTTTGTGAGTTGTCATTGTCAGTCAGGTTGTTAACAGCAGAGTCCCTCATCTCCATGAACGTGTCTTAAATGGAGGTAGTCTATAGCTGCATGACTCTAATTCTGCTTCTCTAACTCATTCTAGTCCTGAGTAATGGCCCTCACGGTTTGTGAGGTGGCATTCAAAGCTTTTGCCATAGCACAGGCTAATCTACTTATTTCTACATTCAAATAGGTTACCATGGCTGTCATTACAAATACAGTATAATCAAAGACACATATTCAGTGGGGCTAAAATTGTACAAATCACTGTTACAATCAGGTACAAGGAGAGTTCCCGTCAAACCTGGATGGCGTGGAGCTTCTGAGGCATAAACACCATCAATCTTCCCAGAAAACATGGTCCCCCATAACAGTTTGCTGGAACATAAAAATAAACAGTCCTTACATGTATCAGAAACCATCCTGCAGGCAATTCCACATGACGAAAGGCATAAGATACCTCAGTGGTGGTGGTGCAATTCATCTTCACATCTGCTGGAAATATAAAACAGTTCTTAGTACAGTTGACAAAAGTTGCACACTCTCTAGCTGGGGCTACATTAGTGACTTTAAGGAAAACGTTTTCCTGTCCTTTAGTTACCACAGACCCCCAGTTACAAGTATTGGAGCAGGCTATTTTCTTATTGATATGCTTAAACAAAGCACAGTTTTAAAGGCTGTCCATGGGAGTGCAATCACCTGTAAAACATGAAGTGAAAGTTTGTTCCACACAAGTTCCACCTGCAAGACAAAAGTCAGAGATGTTTAGAGCATTTTTTTTGCTAAATATATCCAAATATTTTCATCTCACATGAAAGGAACAAGTTCTCCATAACATGGGGTTAAACAAAAAATAATGAAAAGAATATAAGTCCTTGTTTTTGAAAGATGACTTTCAGGTCTCATGGTTCAGTGGTCTATTGTCCTTCCAGTGCTTTCTTATCCTGGGGTGATGAATCCAAGGTTTTATTGCTGACAATTTCACCTCATTTGGGTGGTGAGGACTATGTCCCAAGATCCAGTCCACTTTTGTTCTAGTTGGCTTTCTGGGGACCCTGTCTTCAAGTCTTGAGCAGCTCTATATCTCCAGGCTCAAGGGAATGTAGCAAACCTATAGCGGAGAGGTCTGTAATATAAGCGAGGTCATTAATCACAGCTAAGGTCTGACTTAGGTTTGTACATTTTCTTTACCTCCACTTATTGATCTATATACATATCTCCCACCCTAGTCATAACCTGAGATGGTCTCTCCTGTACACAATTTCATAAGGACCCGACTGAATCCCACTTCAAGGAAACACCCATATCCTGAGCAGGGCAATAGGTAAAGCTTGATCCCAGTGGAGATGAGTTTCTTGACACAGCTTGGCTATCTTTTTCTTCAAAGTGTGATTCATCTTCTCTACCTTCCCAGAAGCCTGAGGTCTCCATGCTATGTGGAGTCTCCACCTGATTCCTAAAAATTTACTAACCTTCTGTGTAATTTCTGAAACAAAAGTAGGCTTATTATTGCTTTGGATGCTGCCGGGTAGGTCAAAGTGAGAGATTATTTCCTTCATTAGGGCTTTCTCAATCTCTGAGGATTTCTCCATTCTAGTAGGAAAGGCCTATACCCATCCTGACGAGGTGCCAACACAAACTAGCAAATATTGCCACCTTTGGACCCTTGGCATCTGGGTAAAGTCTATGTGTCAGTCCTCAAATGGGCACTGTCCTTGGTAGTGTTTCCCTTCTCTCTTTTGATGGGGATCTGTCTTGGGGTTGTTCTTCTGGCTCTTAACATGCCCAGCAGTTATTTTGTGTGTGTCTTTACAGATTCCAGGACCTGTGAGCCACAGTGTGACATACGTGGTTAGTGAGTCCCTTCCAGAGTGGGTGGTCTCATACAAGTGCTTCATGACTGGCTCTGCTGGCTGTTCCAGGAGCAGTGTAGCTCCTTCCTTCTTTCTCCATCCACTCTCAGGACCTTCATCAAAACCCCAGCTCTCAGCTTTCTCTGAATCTGCAGTTGAATATTCAGGGTCAAGTTGTGGCACGTCTAGAACAGGTACCAAAGGCATTATATACATTCCTTTGGCAGCCTGTTTCACTGCTCAATCAGCCAGATTGTTTCCTCTAGACACTGCAGTGTCTTGTTTTTGATGCCCCGGGCAGTATGTCACTGTCACCTGTGAAACAGCTTCTGAACAGCTGAACAGCTTCTAACAATTTTAAAATTTCTGCTGCATGCTTAATTTCCTTTTTATTGGAGGTTAACAGTTCTTTTTCCTTCCATATGGAACCACATGATTGCAAAATTCGGAGAGCTTACCTCAAGTTGGTTTATACATTCACTCTCTTTTCATGTGACAATTCCAGTGTGCTCGTCAATGCAATCAGTTCAGGTTTCTGAGCAGAGGTTTCTAGCAGCGAGGCCTTAGACTCCACTGTTTCTTTAAGAGTCACAGCTGCATACCCAGCTTTTCTGTTTCCTTTGTCCCTATAACTGCTTCCATCTGCATATAGAGTCCAGTCTGCCTCTTCTAGAGGATGGCCCCGTAAATCAATTCTGCTAGAACAAACTTAACCAATTATCTGAGCACAGTCATGTATCAGTGCAGCCACGTCAGACTCCAGGAGAACAGAGGCAGGATTCAAGTCACTCACAGTTTTGGAGACGTGGCGATTGTGAAGGAGAATCGCTTGGTATCTGCCCATTCTCCCAGCACAGCGAGCCACACATTTTCCTTTTGTTCGACACTTGATGGGGTGCACACATGGTGACAGGCTGTCCCGAGGAAAACTTTTCAGCATCCTGTAATAGCTCGCAGATGGCTGTCACAGCTCTTGAGCAGGTTGGCCACCCCTGGACAAGGTGACCCCATTTCTTTGACAAGTGTGCGATGGGTTGTGGAATATCACTAAGCTTTTGGGTGAGGACTCCTAAGGCCACGCCCTACCTTTCATGAACATATCATTGAAAAGGCTTTAGTAGGTTTGGAAGTCCCAACCAAGGCTGGTGCGGAAGCCAGGCACGCCTTCGGGGACTCAAAAGCCTGAGTGTACTCCTTCATCCACTCTAAAGGCTATATTCTGTTCCTTTCAGAGCCCTTCCAATGTGGAAAGTGGAGTTTGGGCCCAGTGCTATCCAGCAGGCTAGCCCTCTGGCCCTGCTACCACTGGAAGTCTTCACAAAGGGCATTGCCCTGTCCAGTAGGGGTTTGTCGTCCTCTGAATTTGTCTCCCTGGTGGGTTTGAAAAGGAGAGATCAATTCAGGCTCACTTTCCCCGCTTTCCTCAGTTGAGTAAGGAGGAAGATCCCCCAGGACTGAAGGGGCCGTGGGAACTCTGAGCACGCTCACAGCAGCCATGATAGCTAGATCTTCCTGGTCCCTCTCCTCTAAGCTTCTGCTGTCTTTCACAGGCAGATTCCCTTTTCTCTGAACCATTAATTTATGTCCTTTTAATCCTGCATCCTTACAATGTAAACTCATGAAAATTTCTAGGTAAGACATTTTGTTCCACTTCCCTGATCTTTGACAAAACAGCTCTAACTACAGTATAATACAGGGATTTAAAGACCCATTCAGTGGCCAGCAGTCTCCTGAATCTAGATTATATAATACATAAGCCAAACTGTATGACAATAAAAAACATTTTCTATTTAATCATAGCTTTATAAGCATAGGTCAGCCAATCAGCCGAAACTCAGCCCCAGAGGCTGTTTCCCAGAATGGAGGCTTTTCCTCCCTTTCTACCAGACAAAGCTCTGTAATATCACACAAACCTGAAGGCACCTTAATTAAACCAGAAGATGCCTTTTTACCAGACAGAGCTCTGTAAACCAGAAGGAAACTTAATTCCAGACAATTTAAGTCATGACCCGGGGTTATAACCTGAACAGCAGTGATTCAATCAAATGTAAGGATGACAGGAAGTGCCAGGAGTTAGAGAAGGAGAGTCCCCAAGTGAAATCACTTGGCAGCTGCTCGGAAGTCTCCGAGTCTGCACCCTGGGTGTCCCCAGTCCAGGCAGCCAGTGGGACTCCCCACCAAATACCCAGAGGCCAGGAGAACCAGAGCCAAAATTTGGACATTGCCCTCAATCGGCACTGAGGCTTTTTCAGCACAGGAAAGACCTGGTCACACTTGTGCGGAGAGGTTTTCAGTGTTAAGGCACACAAGTTGTCAGAGTAAATGTGAAGATCTAATGGGTTTATTCAGTGGTTCACGAGTCAGGCAATGTCTTGTCTGCAACCGGAAGAACTCTCCTAGAGGCACCACAAAATGCAAGGTTTATAGAGGCAGACCAGCGTGGCAGGGTAATTATTAGCAAAAGAAAAGACAGGATTACTTTTGGATCAGGTCATTTTGGGGGAGGCAGGAAATGGCAGGGTTTTTATCATGCAGATTACCACTGGTGTTGATCAACAAATTCCAGACTGATTAGTTTGAATTCCCACTCCTGGGACAGGCTGAAACTGTAATTAGTTCAGTTATAAACTTTGGTTTGGTGACATGGCTCAGCGAAAGTGATTTTATTTTAGCCTGTCCTTTTTAAAAAAAAAATATGTTTATTTTTTATTGTATTTTTTTCCTTTACCATTTATTCCCTTTATACCCTCTTACACCTCCATCACTTCCCTCCCCCAACAATCAACACACTGTTGTCTGGGTCCATGAGTTCTTTCTCTTTCTGGCTGGGTCCCTCCACCCTGACCACCGCCCCCCACCCCTGAACTGTCAGCCTGCTATCTATGAGTCTGCCTCGGCCACATTGGATTAGGGTCCACTCATCTGATCTCATTTTCATTTAATTACCTCAGTAAAGATCCTGTCTCCAAATTCAGTTACATTCTGAGGTACTAGGGGTTAGGACTTCAACATGTGAATTTGAGACAGGCGGGCACAATTCAGCCCTAACACTCCATCTAAGTAAAATGCTTTTCCTAAGATGTTACTGCAGAAGAATTTTGAAGCAAAGGAGACAACACATTTCCTCTTGAAACTTTGGGAGCTCAACCAGTCAAAGGTAGTTAAATTTATTTAACCAGTAAGGAATTGCCCCTGTATACAATGTATTTCCCCAGAGCAGCGATTTTCAACCTGTTTCATTTCATGACACACATAAACTAATTGCTAAAATTCTGCAGCACACCAAAAATATAGTTTTGCTAATCTGACAAAAAATAGGTATAATTTTGATTCATTCACACTGGATGGCTATTGTTGTGTTGACTGTTGTCATTTTTTTAATCTGACAATCTAAGGGAAAAGAGGTCCGTGCCCCTGACTAAATAGTCAAATATTGTGTGTTTTAAAAATTCTGCAGCAAGCTGGTTGAAAATCATTGATCTAGACGAAAGCCAATTGTCACCAAACCCATATAATTGAATCACAGAGATGCTTTCCTCCCCCTCCATTCACTTCCCCCTCCTATCTCCAGTTCTTTTATGCCTTTTTAGTAAGAAAAAAAGAGAACGCTTCTGGGCATGCTTACATGTTATCTGTAAGCAAAAAGAAATGGAATTAGGCCTTGTAAGGCCAGGCTATGTTTTATACCAGCCTGAAATAAAGACTTTCTCTGTCCCGATGTCTCTGCACCTGTACACTGTCCCAGTGTTCTCAGTGCACCTGAATGGACTGTGGCAAGAGAGCACAAGGAGGGACTCATCAACACTGTTACATATTTATGACAATAAGGATGTTGTTACTTATAAAGCCTTTAGTGGTTTTTACTGAATTTAAAAGTCCCATTTTGCCTTAAATACTTCTTTTTCCAATTTTACTGTGATTTACATCATATTCTCTTACATAAAAATTACTCTCCAGTCCAGAAATTCCTCATTCTGACATCTACCCAAAATGTTCCTTCTACAACCTGCATTCGTAACTACTTGTTTTAATACCACCAGCTCCTTCCTTCCTGCTGTCACAGAAAAGAAAAGAAAACATCTCTTTTGGAAGCCCAGACATGCTGTAGAATCCTCTGTCAAGTGATTTGCTATGTTTATGTAACCAGTAGATAGAAAACACAGCCATGTACTACCATCAGGAAAGCCCAGTGTGTTCCATTAAACAAACAAACAAATGAACGAACAAACAAATACCACTTTGGTCTGCTTTCTCAAGCAAGAGAACCAGCTAAAGCTAAAGTTTATAGAGTCTTTACAGGCACATCCATGCAACGATGACCTAAGGACTTCCCATTTAAAAACAGTGAGATGACAGTCTAGACCAGGGGTGCCCAACCCCCAGGGCCACAAGAAAAGCTCACCTGAGCTCCGCCTTCTGTCCCTGCCCCCAACCACAGTGAGGGGAGTGAATCTCACCTGAGCTCTGCCTCCTGTCTGCCCCCATCTCCGTCTACATCAGTCCGTGGTGCCAAACATGTTGGGGACTGCTGGTCTAGACCAGATGCTCCAGTTAGCATAGTACATACTTTCAGGAGTTCGCAGCCTTACCACTATGGTGGAAAATTTGGTAAAAGTAAATTTTCTACAGTAAGGTAGTGTGGTGTGGTCGAAAAAAATGACTAATGAAGAAGACATATTGAGGCAGATCTTTATGATTAACCCATTTAGTACAAGAGAAGAGCTTCTGCTCTTGGGATCTTCATTAAGTATCAAGGGCTGAATGTTCACCCCAGATTTGTAATCACTTTGTTATGAAACCTTGATTATTTTCAATTTAGTTACTGAGTATCCTAAATGAGTGGGTCATAGAGTCACCTTATTTTTAACGTAACCCCAATGGGAATTGTAGGAGAGAACTCAACTAGTTTATCTCAAATATTCTGAAGGAGCAAAACATAATAGCCAATATAATTTTGAAAAATAAAGAAAGAATGGAGATTATTTACATCTACCAGAAATGAATGATACTATAGAGGAATGGGTACTTCTGGGGAAATGAAGTAGCTGTACATTCATTCCCTTTTTCTTCCCAAGAAAACCCTAAAAATTATATGGAAAACAAACATAAGAATACTCTCATTGGCCAAGAAAACAGGAAAGACTGTTTAGGGAAACTGGGACCCAAGAAATGGCACAATGGTGAGTTTCCTGGATTTTTTATTTTTTGTCTCATATATGCCAGACTGGATGCTGGAGAAGTGCCAACCCCAAAACTCCAATGTGCACTTGACAAAAAAAGTTCCCCCAAATGTCTGCTTCCTCCAGTCTAAGGACCAAAAAAGGAGCAGTTTAGCAAGATAGCAAACTTCCAGACAATAACTGCTCTGTTCAAACCAAGCACAACAACAATAACAAAAGAACTGTGGCTTCACCACTATACTCATAACTGGCAAAGTGGAGAGCCTAGATTTCCGACCTTGACAGGCCAAGGAGGTTACCCAACTTTGCACCAGGGTGGTGTCAGAAAAGGCAGAGTAAGACCTTGGAACTTTCACTCACACTGGGTAGTGGCAAGCCCTGCTCCTGGGTTCTGCGGTGTTGGGAGATCACACAAGGAGGTTGGACTTCCACCCCAGTCAAGGTGCACCTCCTTCTTTTAGCAGAGGTGATGTCACAGGAGGCCTAGTGGAGAATCAGGACTTGCGCCACCAATCAGCAGTCAAAAGACCACCCTCCCAACCATGCCAGTGGCCTTCTTCCAGCCTGGTTGCGGTCCATAGAGGCTTAACTGGGAGCCTGAAGTTCTAACCTTGCTCAACAGTCCAGCAGTAACAGGGAATCCCTTTCTTCCCAAAGTCAGTGGGCACTAACTGGAGAACCTTAACTTCCACCTCGCCTGGAATAAGAAGGTAATACCCTGAGAGTGGTTTCGAGAAGCCTATTAAAATGCAGATTTAAATAAGATGCTTGTGATGTGGACCACAAGGTCCAAGTCTCAATCAAAAGCACTTGGCATACAAGAACCAAGAACACCTTAACCTGAATGGAAAAAGAATCAAAAGACAGCAATGCCGAGAGCTCATAGATGTGCAATTATCTGACAAGGATTTAAAAGCAGATATCATAAAAATACTCAACAAGTATTTATAAACACTCAAATTAAATGGAGAAAATAGAAAGTCTCAGTAAAGAAATAGATGCCACAAAGAACCAAATGGAAATTTCAGAACCACAACATATAATGACAAAAATAGAAAATTCAGTTGATGGGTTCAACAACAGAAAACAGAAGAAAGAGGAAAGAAACCTGGAGAAAAAAATGATAGAAATTACCCAATCTTAACAACAGATAGAAAATAGACTAAAATAACAATGAATGAGCATTGAGCATATGAGCATATGATATTTTAACAAAAAATCTAACATTCGTGTTATCTGAATCTTAGAAGAAGAGAAGCCCAGTGGGGCTGAAAATGTATTCAGATAAATAATGGCTAAAAACACCCATATTTGACAAAAATATATACTTATAGACTAATAAGGCTACATGATCCCCAAACTCTAAGAAATCCACTCAAGGACACATCACAGTCAGACTTCCAAAAATTAAAGGCAAAGAAAAATTTTGAAAGTATTTTGGAGAAAATAACACATTACCTATGAGGGAAGAAAATTTAAATGACAGTGGATTTGTTGTGAGAAATCATAGGGGCCAAAGGATGTGACATAACATTTTCTTAA